>JANHGL010014082.1:0-25414 GCA_024611195.1 Ceyx melanurus
ATATATGTATCTATATTTTTTTATATATGTATATTTGTATATAGATATAAAAATTGAAGTGACTATCAAAAGAGTTAAGTGATTCATAATTAAATGTTGATTCTGGTTTTGTTATTTTTATGCTGAATGCCTGTATTAAAAAAAAAAAAGAAAAAATGGGGAGTATAAACTTGATGTAAACTGACTCATGAATAAAACAAATGGTTGTGAATTATCTCTGCTTCTACTGACAGAAGGGGAACTGGCAGATAGCAGGAATGAGCAGGCTGTGGTGTGCATGCAACTGGGGCATTAGTTCTTAGACCTCTCCTGTCTAACAGTCCTCTTAAAAACCTTTCTCCTCTAGCCCATGGGGTGTCTATTTCGCGTTACTGAAATACACACAGTGAGGTAGTTTAAGAAAAGGTGACATGCCAATTATTGCACTATTTTCTTTGTTTGCAGGGGTTTGGTTTTGGGCTGGATTAAGCCCTTCCTCCTTTTGTTAAGCTTCCATGAAGATGCAGTCCTATCAAATTTGGCCTTCTGTTCTTTGTAAAAGAGAACCATTTTATTTTGTTCACTATATGCAAAAAAGTGTGTCTTAACCTGTGAAAATGAGCTCAGCCTTGGCTCAGTCAAGTATTTGAGTTTCTCTTGCATCTAAAATAATGCATAGAAACTAACAGTCTTCATGCATTAAGTGCATTAAAAAACTGACAAATAAAAAACCCCATAAACAAAAATCACAACACAAAACTAACACATTAAAAAGTTTAGACAAATTTGTAGAAAATGTCTATCAGTTTTTAGTCCAACCAGGTGTGTAGTGAATTATTTCCATATGAAATGCTGTGTTAATGGGAACATTTAGCATTTCCCATTTCCTTTGAGTTTTGCATCTGGACAAACATGGGTATATTCCCAGCAAGCTCCATTTCTATAACTTTATAACCATAGCATGATTTGCTTAAATACAAGTGAGGGGCTTAGTGTAAAAATGATACCTAGTATTTTTTTTTTCTTTAGGTTGATTACAGTTGTCATGCTTTTTCAGGAAAAGGCAAATGCTTTAAAGATCTGTAGAAACAGCAGTTTCTCCTGCTCTGGAGACATTCCAGACCCACCTGGATCTGTTCCTGGGTGACTTGGTCTAGGTGCCCCTGCTCTGGCAGGGGGGTTGGACTAGATGATCTTCTAGCTCCCTTCCAACCCCTCACATTCTATGATTCTGATTTTTCATCTGAAGAGTGTCTTTCTTGCACATCAAATTCAGTATACTTTAGCTCATTGCAAACAGTGTTTTCTGCAGAGACCAGCTTGCTCATGATTATCATGGACCTGCTATCTAGATATTAATTAGGAGGACCAGTCTGCCTCAGTTCAATGGGTTAGATGCAGTTTTAAGTTGGGACTGTCACTGAGTGCCTCTGAATGTGAGAAGTTAGGTAAAATGAATAAAGTCTTTTTATTTAGGAAAGAGAAAACAGAAGTTTTAGTTTAGAGACTGAGGTATTACAGCCTAGCCTCGTGAAACTATTTTCTTGTTTGCTTTAAACAAAAAGATGCTCTAGGAGTCATCTATAACTCTTAATGTAGTTACTGCCTTCATTTGCTCCTGTGTAAGTGCCTGGGGAGATAAAAGGGTCAGTGCAAGATTCATAGATTCATAGATATTAGGGGTTTGAAAGGACCTAGAAGATCATCTAGTCACTGGAATTCAGTTGCCAACAAGAAGGGAGGATGTGTGGTACTGCTACTAACTAAAGCTTTAAATGAATACCATTAATAATTTTACTAATCTAGAAATAGAAATTTGAAGAACTTTGACTTCACATTTTTCAAAGATAAACATGCAAACAAAGTTTTACAGATATGGTAAAATGTGTTGCAAATTTCCATTAGTTGAAATGGTGGGGTTTTTCTGTGGAAGTAGAACTAGATTAAAGTTGGTGAGAATGTTTCTGATTGCTTTCCTGAGGTGGCAGTGGAGTTCTGTGTGTCTTTTATGATAGTGACAACACTTCCTGGATGTTTTAACTTTCAAGCTTCTAAAAACTTCTAAGATTTCTTATTAGAAGCAGGGGGTAGTTTGTAAAGGAAACCTACATGATTTTTAATGTAATTTATCATTCTTTTCTTCCAGAATCAGAGAATGACACTCGAGAGATTAACCTGAAAACCTCAGAGCTGACCAAATGTGAATGGTGCAGTGTCAGGAAGCTGCCAGTAGTTTTCCTGCAGACAGTACCATCTACCTGCAGTAGCCTCAGAGACCAACTGAAAATGAGTAAAGATAATGTCTGGTATGAATGTAGAGGAGACAGTAAGTAAAACAATTTTAGTCTGCTATTCACTTTAAATTTGTTTTCATGGTTTGGGTCATGCACTAAAGATTAAAATTGGCATCATTTTCTGGGGCAAGTCTGTGGGTTTTTTTCCAGACACTATCACCTTCCCAGGCTGCTGAGGGGAACAGAGCAGCTTGCAGTCTGCTTGTCCAGACAGATGCTAGTTACAACATTTTATCTTCTTATTACAACTTGAATCACTAATATTTGTACTGAATGAAAGCAAGTTGATTTTTTTTTTTTTTTTTTAGCATTTGTACATGGACCTTTACACTTATGACAGCTTTTATTATCCTTGCTTCTGGTTTGTGCTGTTCTCTTTACAGCATTAGTTTCAGTAGAAACTGAGTTTTAAAATACAGGAAGACAATCCACTTATTTTCCAAGTTGGTTTTCATCTACTTCACATCACTACAAGCATATGGGGGGGAAAAAAAAGGCAAACAAGAAATTAACCACACATCAGTTTCTAGATGAAAACCAACTTGGAAAATAAGTGGATTGTCTTCCTGTATTTTAAAACTAAGTTTAATTTCAACATAGCTTACTTCAGGAGCCTAACATCTTCATATGCACACTACTTTTTAAATTAGCATGGAGTCTTCTACCCCTTAACCAGGCTAAATGTAGTGGTTATTTATACTTTTACCCAGCTTCATAGGTACATGATGCATTGAAATGGGTGAATGCTTTCAACAGCCTCAGAATTGTGTGCTTCTGACATATAATGTTGTTGTTATAATAACCCATCCACCTCTCATAAAAGGTATGAGCTGTAAGTATTATTATAATAACAAAAGTAATGGGAGAGTGTGTGAGGGAGCTACAGGCAATGAAGGAAGGAAAAGCTTTGGAGTTGTCTGGGTAAGAAATCCTCTCCTTGCCTTGTCTCTCAACCTTTTTCACCCCAGCATTTTTTTTCTGAGGCTGTGACACTGAGTGAGTTTTACACCCAACAACTTTCTTGTACTTGATACTTTGGAGTATGTTCTGTTAACACAGTTACTTGCTTTGTGTGCAAAAAAATTACTTGAAGCTTTTACATGTCTGTGTAAAATGCCTAGTTCACAAATAGGAACCCCCAAAATCCAGTTAGACTCCTGAATGCTGTGCCTGGTGAATTGGGAAATGTGCTGCTGAAGAATTATTTTGCACAGCAGTTAGCTTGCCATGTTAAGAATAACTAAAAAGAAATGGTTGTGTCTGTGTCTTAAGCTGTTCTCTTGGAGAAAAACAGATCTCTGCAGCTCTGAGTTGTCCAGATACATGAGACTGGGAATTCCAGCCTAGATCCTATTCTTGTGTCTGGCTTCCTAAATAATTCCTCTCAGTCCAATTTACTGCCTTTTTTTTTTTTAATTATTTTTTCAGGTGATGTAAGCAGGTATTGTTTGTATAATAAATAGCTGACTGATCTGACTCATTCTCCAGTTAAGGAGAATTGAAGCTAAACCACTGTCCCAAAATAAATCCAAGATTTATTATGGCCAGCAAGACCAAGCATGAGAGAGCTGCTCACAGTACTTGGCTCACAGAGTGTTCTCTGGGACCAGAGAGGTTTTGAGGGTGGTTTTTTTTCTATTAGAAGATATGAGAGGAGGACTTTGCCCTTCTGGGTCATTGAATCCCTCTACCTGTGTAACCAGATGAAAATTGTGATTACTTTGACATTTTAAATTCCTTTCCCTGTTAAGATGCATACTTCTCTAAAAAGAATACTGGTTGCCAGTGGATCAGAGATCATGAAGAGGTTTCTGTTTCTATGGTAACAGAAACCTGATCAGAGAAAAATAACTGTTTCTTTGTTGAAATTGCCATTACAGGTTTTTGTGGTTTTGTGTTTTTGTATCCAAGATCATGTGCCTGGAAGCAGTAATTTTGTTAGAACTTTGTGCTTTTAATATACAATAGACATTTTAAAGAAGCAGCTTATTTTTCCATGTGCATCTAGAAGCAGTCATCTTAAAAATGGATTTTTTTTTCTCCTCAATATTCTGTTCAGTTTCTAAACCATGACTTAAGTTTTCTATCCTACTTGCTGACTGCTTCAAGATAATGTAGTAGTTTTTTTTTCAACCTGTCAGTTTCTGAGGATCTCTGTGTGAAAGAGCTGACCTGTTGATGTCAGTGCTGTATATATCCATATAAAAGTGGTTCTTACAGACTGTTCCAGCTAAAAACCTGGAGGTCTCTGGGCTTACATACTAGAGGGACTTTAATATGTAAAATTTTCAAAAAGAAAAATGATGTTTTTATAGTGTAGCCTTCAAGGATCAGAACAGACCAGAAATCTACCAGAATGATGGAATCTCACATGCTGTTCCTTGTTTAATTCATTGTTAGGCTTTGTTGTTTTGTTTTCTTCCACTTCATTTTTTTCAATCACATCCATTTGAATGTAGGAGAAAACTAGGCTAAAATATTACAAATGTCTGTGTAGATATTGAAGAGGCTAAGTAGATGAAATCTGTTTTTATAATAAACATTGAGACCACAAAATCTCATCTACATTCTTAATACAGTTCTCCTTTTCTAATAAGTTTTCACAGATGAGTGTATTGATTAATTCTTCATTGATTCTTGAGAGCTGCTCTAGACTTAGTGTTGACCTGGGGGAATCAGGATATGATGTTTCCCTGTATTGAGAGGAAATTATGCTGAATACTAAATTTCTGGAATGATATTGAAACAATAGGACAGGAACTGTAATAAGAAAAAGTATTGATTAAAGTCAGTAAGGAGAGAAGCTGCTTTTTCAAAGTGTATTTTAGCTTTGCATTGTGTCTTCTTAGAATTGATCAGGTGTAGTAATTACCATTTCTAGATTAAGGCAGATGTTCAATTCATTTATTTTTTGCAAATGCAGGTTGAAGGGTTTGGTGGCTAATCCTTCAGTCTCTGCAGACATGTGTGTTGTGTGCACACTGCTGAGCTGTTGCTGTGATTCTTTGCAATCTCTGTAACTGAGACATCTTCTTATGCTTCAAAATTAATAATTTTCTCACTTTTTTCCTAGGTCAAGAAGAACAGTACATCATTTTGATTTTTGAAACTGGTCTTGATCCTCACGCAAACTCAATATTTGAAAAAATTATTACTGACATTGGTGTAAGAAATAATATTTCTGACTTCTTTGTGAAGATTTCCTTTGAAGAAGCGAATGGCAGGCTCGTTGCATTTACTAAGTCCTTGGAAGACAATTCCAAAGGAAGTCCCTCTCACAGAGAAAACAAAATGAAAAATGTAAGTCTGTTTTTGTTTTGTAACAAAGCTATTATATTATTTGGGTTACAGTGGCACTGAAGATTTTGTGCTAGTCACTAGACCTTTATGAGGGTTCCCAGACTGGTCAGTCCATGGCAGGTTATGGTGCTATGGGAAATAGTCTGTGTATTCACAGTGATTTTTACTGTGATCAGTTTGATTCTGAGGTTGTACAATGGTCCACAAGTAATAGTAATTTCAAAGTTATTAAGGGACAAGAAGTTTGTACTGTAATTGGACAATGGAATTGTTTTCAGATTAATTTACTGGTAAAATTGTACTATTTCAAACCAGAAATTCAGTTGCAATGTTGTAGTTATATTTAGTTCACACTTTCAAAACTACCTGTTAAAGAATTTGAAAGTCCTGTGGCCTCTGCAAGAAATGAGAACAGACATAAATGTAATAAATGAACTAGGGAAGGTGAAAAAAACAACTTCCAAGTCCTTCTCAAAAGCAGTGGATATTATCCTTGCTTCACTTCACAAAGCTTTATTACTTTTTTTGGCTAATTCAGGCACAGTATGCATATTAATATTGATTTTATTCTTCTAAGGTTGCTTCTGAGTCCAAAATGCATCAGCGAAATAAACAGTTACCATACTTTGATGATGATGAAGAAATTGGAGAACCACATACAGTATTTATTGGTCCTATAGAAAAGTAAGATGCTTATCTTGTCCCTGGAACAATTTTCTGAGCTTTTGTTGGCACTTGATATTTATTGAATGTATTTTTCTTTCAGGTTGATAGTTTATCCACCTCCTCCAGCTAAAGGTGGTATCTCTGTAACCAACGAAGACCTCCATTGTCTAAATGAAGGAGAATTTTTAAATGATGTTATTATTGATTTTTATTTAAAGTAAGTTTTGGTTTACATTGATTTCAGTCTGAGTGGCTGCAGAGGTTTGGTGGGGAGGCAGCACTTCTGGCAGTCCTTTTTACTCTGCTGATGAATAGTTTGAGTTTAACAATTTTATGAATTGTTCATTTATTTTTTTTGTTACCAACGTAGGTATTTGGTACTTGAAAAGCTGAAAAAGGAAGATGCTGACAGGATACACGTGTTCAGTTCATTCTTCTATAAGCGCCTTAATCAGAGAGAACGGAGAAGTGTTCATGAGACTTCAAACCTCTCGTAAGTCTGCTCAGGCAGCTTTAAGAGCTAAGTGCACTGAGGCTACAAGAACCAGTGCTTCACAGAGGTAAAATCACAGAGTGGCAGGGGTTGGAAGGGAGCTAGAAGATCATCTAGTCCAACCCCCCTGCCTGAGCAGGGGCACCTAGACCAGGTCACCCAGGAACAGATCCGGGCGGGTCTGGAATCCTACAATCATTATGCCAACAGAACTCTGCTGTGCATACAGACCTGTAACAAACAGCCTTGAAAATCTCAGGAAGCTGTTAAGGTGACAATACTTGGAAAAATATCTTTTCCCAGGCCCCCCTCCAAACGGTGTGCTGGTCTCTCTTGCAGGATCCAGCAGAGGCGGCACGGGCGGGTGAAGACGTGGACGCGGCACGTTGACATCTTTGAGAAGGATTTCATTTTTGTGCCCCTGAACGAAGCGTAAGTGAGCACAGCCTGCACCACCTGGCCATGGGGAGGGTTCAGCTGCATAACTGGCGCCTGAAAAGTTGTATTGCACTCTGAGTTGAAGTTAAAAATGAAGAGGCTAGCCCTCTTTGTCCAGGTGATAACAACAACAGTGTAAGACCAGTGGAAGTGCTTGGTTGCATTATAAATGTGATGGGACAATAGAAAAACTCAGCTAACAAGGTTTTTACTGAGTACTCTTCAGGGTTTTGCCTGGTTCTCTTCTAAGCTGTTGTCACACTGATAACTTTCAGATTTACTTTTTTTCATCCTTTTTCTTCCAATGAGAACTCTTTGGTAGAGATAATACACTAATATAGATAATACAATAATACAGCCCTGTATTGAGAGCTTTTTTCTTTTTTATTATTGTCCTTTTGTTTTTTTTTTTACATTTCACAAAAAGAACCTAAGCAGTCCTTAAAGCAAAATATTTATTGAACTACTGCATTTTAAATATATATAATAAAATATAAAATAAGGACAGTGAGACAGGTGAATTCTAACTGACCTATAGGCATACCTAAGTGATTGTTGTAAAATGCAGAGAAAAGGTGTGGATTTGGGGTTTTTTGGTTTTTGTTGTTGGGGTTTTTTTGTGTTTTTTTTGGTTTTGTTTTGTTTTTTTTAATAAGGCTCTTCAGAGAAATGCATCTACATACTGTGCCATTGAGCAGTGGGAGGAGAATTTCAGAATATTCTCTTTTCTCCTGCCCAGTTGAGTTCTGAGGCTAGCTGTATAATAACAGTGGTGAGGTAACTGTCTTTGATACAGTTTTGAGTCAGTCACCAAGAAAGCTGTTCAGGCACTGACTTGAGAGTTTGAGATACTGTGATCTGTACAGCCATGGGAAATCCTTCAGTGTTGAAAATTACTCATATGTAAGGTATTCTTCTGTCCACTGCAGACTTCATCTTTACCATCCTTCTTCCCCAAAGCTTGAAATACCAGAACTTTGTAGTGTTTGTCACTTAAATTTTAGTTGCCTTTGAGCTTGTTATTTAGTTTACTCCCCACCATCCTGTCTTCTGTCATCCATATATCCACATGGGTTGCACACAGGAGAAATGAGACCAATCTTGCTGCAAATACAAGAAGTGTGAAACCAGGATGACTAGTGAACTAGTGTACTCTTCTTGGTGTGCATCTTTTACCTGAGAATGATCCTGTTCACAGCTTTTGGAACTGTCTTTCCCTCTGAACTACGTGTGGGAAGTGGTGATAGTGGGAGATGTTTACAGAAGAGGTTTCCTGACCTGTACAGTGAGAACATGGCAAAGTAGGAAGAAGCCCTGCAAGTACCCAGGGAGATGAGAGAGCTGTGGCTTGCCAGGGGAGCAGCTGTGTTCTCATTGTTGGCTTTGACCTGCTTTCTGGCAAAGAAAGCATAAATTGGATCTTTTTTTTTTTCTTTAATGCTGTTAGCTGCTGGTATTTTTCTTGGGTGCGGCTGGCTATTCAGCCTCCCCTCAAACATGCCTCTTCCACCCTCCCCTGAAATCCAGTTTTGGGTTTGAGGAACAAAAAGCTGAACTTTTGTTGGAGAGTTGCTGACATGGGTAGGGAGAAGCAGTGACTTGACACTCCTTGTGTTTCAAAATTGGTCAAGAGCAGAGAACTGGAATTGCTTTAACTTTTTCAGTGAAAAATGTTTTGGTTATTTCATTTCAATTATCTCCTACTTTGATACATAGCTCTTGTCTTCATATTGAACTGACTTTTATTTCCATTATCTTCACTGCAGTGCCCCTTCAACTGCTTCTCTGATCCAGAACCAGAATGGTTTATTACTAGACCTGAAGACACTGCTGACAAAAGAGGCAGTAAATTTCTTAATGACAAAATACTGACATTCAGTGTTTCAGATACAGTTTAGATCTGTTTGTTTAAGCTACAGGCTCAGGCAGCATTTTGTAGCTGTGTGTTTAATGTGTTAAATATTGCCCCTAGACTTTGTCTGTTAATAGGACTGTAAAACCTTGCTTTTCTGCCAAATACAACATTTTTACATATTTGTGGTTTTGATTTGTATATTAGTTGGTTTTTTAAGCTGCAGCAAGTCTTATGGATCTGCAGATTTTATGATGAAGGCTGTGGGTTGGGACATAACATTTTTCACTAAGTTGCTGCTTTTTCAGAGAATCCCTTACGTGGCTACTTTTGTGTTCTATAATTTTCCCAATTTTTCCTGTGCTGCTGCTCACTTACAGCATGAGGAATGTCATGCTCTGTGTTGACAAGAACAGAATTACTTGGATGCTGTACACTGAGCAGAATTTAACTGTCAGTGACTTGGTGTTCAGCTGTCTAAGGTGTTTATTCAATGTGTGATCAGGACATTGCCTCATAACTTCAAAGGCTTAGTGAAAATGCTGGGAACTCAGGATCAGTGCTGAGGAGGGAGAGCCAGTGAATGCCTGTGGTGTGAGAGAGCAAAGCCCATGCCATTCTGTGTGGGCTTTGGAGAGCCCAGCTCTCACTGTTCAGTTAACACGCTCTGCCTGGATGTTTGTGTACATCAGACACATCACCCTCTTCTCTTCCTCAGTTACTCCTTGTCTTCACAGATGGTTCTACAGAACTCCCAGCCTGGAGTTGTCCAGACTCTTGCAGTGTTTGCAGCTTGACACACAGCAGGACTGCAGTTTGGTTGGGTTTGGTTTTGGTTTTTAAGAATTTGCCACCTGTTCTGGATGTCAGTCTTGTAAAGAGAACCTACTCTGTGGTACAGTAGAGGATCAGAGCTACAGAAGCTTCTTTGGTTCCAGTGAAAGATCTACATTCATTGCTATTTATAAAAGGTCTCACCTTCATCTGTCACAGACTCAGTCTGGTTAAGAACCAGCCTCAGAGTTTCTTTCACTTCTTTGTGTTTTGGATGTAGTATGTGAAACAAGCTGCTGGGATTTGGGAGCTGGAGAGCTGCTCTTGCATGATGGGAATGCTGCTGCTGGCTGCTCCTGGGAATGCTGCTGTTGGGCTGCCCAAAATGTTGTTGGCTTGGGGGTTTTGGTTTGTTTTCTTCTAGACTCAGCTTGCTCTCCTGGCATCCAGTTTGAGTACACTGGAGAAATGGATGCTTTGGGATTGCTGGACTTCTGTAGCTATTTCTGGGAAGTCTTTCCAGACTTCTCCACAAGCAGTAGGGAGTGTGGGCTCATCACAGGAGATGTGAAACTGCAGGAACTGGATGTGATGGATCTAGGGGACAGTGCTCAACAGTATGGCTGATTTAACCACGACTGCATCAGTGTCCTGTGGCAGTGCAATCCTTTTGGTTCAAGTCTCTAGTGGATTGGTTCTTTTAAAAGTTACAGCAATTTTCTTTTTAGATCCAGGTTAATTTGCTGGTCTATTTCCAGAAGTGGTCCATGAAGCCTGGATGAATAGAGCACACACAAATTCCAGGATTTGGTTTACTAGCTGTGGTGGATCATTCAAGGAAAAATGCCTCCATACCTCACATGCTGCTTTCAGAGTCCACTTATTTATACTTTTTTAGCATGTTGGTTATAGGTGCAGGCTTAGCTACTGCTTTTTCTTGTTTCTAAAATCCTGAAATGTGGCTTCTCTTGCATAATACAGAGCCAGGTTCTGTTTTGTTTACTGTAGGAAATCAAGAGAACCTTCAGAAAATTTCTAAATCAGTTCAGTTGATGTCTACTTGCAGTGCATCAGTCCCTGAATTTTCTGCTGTGTTTCAGATTGACAAGTCAGTGATGTCTGAGAGAGGCAGGGAGATAAGGAGGAAACTGGGGCAAAACTTTCTGCTTGTCTTACTTTGGGACATAGAACTACTTCTGATCCTGAAAGGGTTAGAATGTCAGTCCTGTGAAGGATAAAGAGGACAGCATTTGTGGTGATGGCATCACAGACACTTTTTTTTTCTTTTTGTTTGTTTAATTCACTGTTGACAGGTTTGGGTTTTTTTATTAAAGATGTGAAGTGTCATATACAGTTGGAAGATCCCAGCCAGCAGAACAGCAGCAGTTCAGCTGTGCCATTAGATGTGACTGCTTGTGTTGCTAGTGCTGAGCACTAGAAACCTTCATGCAGCCATAGAACATGAACTCTACAGTCTCTAGTTCATGCTGAGATAAAGAAAATGGTAGAAATAAGTTGTAATTCAAAGAAGGAAAAGACATACATAAAGTATGAAGAAATTGAAATAAATATTTAGACATCACTTGTGTTCAACTAACTGCATCCTGTTAATGAGTTTGTTGGTGACTGCAGGGAGTGATCTTTTGAGAAGTTAACACCTGCTCAGAAGAGCTGAGCAGCTACTACCATCTATCTTTAATAACTGTGGGGACAGAATGTTTTATCTGTGTGTGTGTACACAGTGTTTTGTTTGGTTTTTACCAGTTTCACATTTAACCATGAGCATTATTGAAATTGCTAGTTCTTAATGTTTATGTATTTTTTTTTTTTTAATTTGCAGGGCCCACTGGTTTTTGGCTGTCATCTGTTTTCCTGGTTTAGAAAAACCTAAATATGAACCAAACCCCCACTATCATGAAAATGCCTCAACACAGATAAAATCTTCCTCTTCAGATGGAGAGAGTAACACACCATCTCCTTTGCCAAATGAGATGGAAGCACAAAACTCACCTTCCAAGTCCACAGCAAAGAAGACATTGACCAAAAAGTATAATACAGCTTTAATTGACCCAAATGTTGAAACAGAGGACAGTGAATCTTCGTGTTGCAGAAGAAGTCCTTGTAGGGGAAAAAGTGCTTTCAGAAAACTAAATCAAATAGACAGTGAGGTGGAAGAGCCCTACACTGTGGAACCAGCATGCCACAAACTAAACCATAGGACTCCAGATGAAAATGGTATACAGGGTGAATTCACAGCTACTAGTCAGTCTATGGGTATGTAATTATACAGATATGCATATTTTAATGACAAAAAATAAGATATCTGCTGCTGCTATTGAAATTGTGTGAACTTCATACTTTCAATGTTTAGTATGTGGCTGAAGTTTGAGTGCCTGCAGTATAATTTATAGCCATTGTGTGTAAAATGTTTTTGTGGATGTTGATGCAACTCATGGCAGAGGGGTGGAGATAAAATACTGTCTTCTTAAGATGAATTCTTTAGTTGTGTGCTTTTTCACACAAAATAATCTTGTGGCTATCACTTTGCATCATTTAAATCTATATTTGTTAAGGAAATAGTTGATTGTGGGTGCTCATCATGTATATGCTTGGGGGAACTGAATGAAGATGGTGAGAGCAACCTTAGTTCTAGAAGTTCTAGTGTATTCTAGCATTTGAGGTTTTGCTTCAACAATATTTTGCTTCTGTGTCCTGATAGAAGGTATAGAAAAAAAGAAAATAATTTTAAAAAGTAATAATAATTCTCTCGCATGAGCTCTGTGTTACACTTGGAGAGGCTTCCCCATGCACCCCGTGCTGCAGAGGCTAATTCCTGTGGTCTGCAACAGCATTTGCACCAAGGTGAATAAAGGACCTGCATGCTTTTAAAGGCAGATGAAGGCATCAGGAAAAGATGGGCTTCTCTGCTCACTGCAAGGTTTGGGTCACATAGGGTTATTCAGAAACTGAATTAATGAATCTGGTGTCTGCTTGAAATTCTAAGACCCTAAATGTCTGCTGTGCATGAAAATCTCAACCTCAGCATCTTGGTCTCAAACTAAATCCTGGTGTTACTTGTAACTGAGCAGGAGTTGATACCTAAATAACTTTTTGAAGACCCCATACAAAAAAACCTTTTTCTTTTTTTTTTTTTTTTAATTACTTAACTAATCCCCTTTTTAATGCTCAATCCTTTTATGAGATATTATTCTTCTTCATACCTCTTTTTTTTTTTTTCACTGTCAGCAAGAAGTCCCATCTCCGTATGGTCTACTTCTTGTGCTAAGGTCTTTTCAAAGATATTAAGTGAGACTACTTCCCAAGTTTGTCCCTCTGGAACTCCACTGATAACCTCTTTCCAGTGTGTTACTGTAGAGTCTCTGTTGAAGTGTTCTCAAATGCAGGTTGTTTGGTTTTTTTTCCCCACTCCATTAGCAAGTTCATGGACTGTTCTTACAGAAATCTACTTTAACAAGTCACATCCTCCAGTGACACCCATCATAGGCAGCATTTCTGGTTCTGGGATTGTTTAGATATATTGTATAACCTTTTCTTGCATAAGTTTGCTTATGAAGGTTTCAGGCTTTGCTGGCCCAAGTTATTAATATTTCCAACATAGTTTATTATTTTCCAATCAAAGTCTGTTCTGAAGTCTTGTGTGGTTACACAGTTAGACTGGTGAGCCTGTAGCTGACTCTATCTGCCTCTTTCACAGGCACAGCTATCACAATTGGTAATCTTTATTTCTTCTGATGTTGTTTCCCAAGTGATTAAATAGAGGTGGTAGGAATTTACAGATACTCTTCCAACAAACAATGAAGTTTCACAAATGTTTGTAAGCTGCTGCACCCAGGAGAGCTGATCTACTCTGCCCTCCCCAGCAGCCTGGGCCCAAACTGCCTTTCCCTTTTTTACCAGCACAGATCTGCAGAAAACTGCACAGTGAATCTGATCAAGGAATTGATTCAAGTTAACAAATAAGCCTATGACTGACTTTCTCAGTCTCTGGCTCACTGGGTGTGGATGTATTTGGTGTCATGGAAGGAACCAGCTAGGGATGGGAAAAGCAGTTGGTTATATTAGGGGGCAGCCACACTGATTCACACTGTTGTAAAGGATTCATGGAACTACAGACTAATTTCATGGTGGGTTTTGATCTAGGGCTCTAGAAGGGTTTTTTTAGGCATTTCACAGAATAAGGAACAGTTTCTTTGCTCTTTTGTTCATATGAATGAATAAAATACTGTGGCAGCTGCATCACAGTTACTGTGAGCAGATCTGAGGTATTTAAACTTAGTTTGGTCTTCAAAGATAACAAAGTACTTGATGTTTAAATATTCTACTGTCTGTGATTAATACAGATGGATTGCACAAAATCAGGCTAAACTATAGTGAAGACTCAGCTGATGGCAGTAAACTAAATGAAGATGAGCTTATAGATTTTTCTGAAGACCAAGATAACCAGGTAAAAAAATTAAGCGATTTTATTTGGGAAATACAAACTGTTGTGTTTTATTTTTAATGGGCAGCTTAAAAGCTGCATACACATTGTAAATGTCCATGCCTAAAGCTGTTTATCTTGACAAGTGTCAAATCCAAAGCACTGAATATCTACAAAATATTGCAAATTAGCTGAAGGAGAGGATTGTACATTTGTTCATTAAACTGTAACAGGAAACTGCTGTATTGATCCTGCATTTAATGCTGTCTTTAGCATACTGACAATATTACACAGTGATTTTAGTGAGAAATCTGAAAGTCAATGCATTTCTGTTATCTCTCCCACTCCCATGGTTATTTACCAGACCCCAAAACAGGTAACTCTTCTTTCAGCTTCACTTCCTGAATATAAGCAGACACATGTATAAGTAGATGCTGCTGTGCTGTTCTGTTTAATTGGTGCTTCTCCTAATCAAATTTAAACAACGTGGGTTTATAATCAAGTAATGTTCTTGTTCAGATTGGAAGATGATTGTATTTTAGAACTGTAGACAGACTGATTAAAATGCCTTTACTGGTCACTCCTGGGTGTGAGGGCATTATTCTGTAGCTCTGTTGCTTCTACAATATAAGCTCAATGTGAGCAAGCCAGGAATTAGACATTTACTGTTTCTAATTGGCCTTCCTGTTCATGTTTCAGGTGTATGACTCCAAGTTGTCCAAAGTAAAAAATCAGAGGCTGTCAAATATACAGCATAGGAATTACCCAGTTTTCACCTTTGAGTCCAGAACAAACAATTACTTTCCAAAGTCTGCAGCTATTTGTAATGTCTTCCAAATAGTATGTATATGTGTGCACAGAGAAAAACTCCAGTTCATGTTGAAACCTGTTTTTCATACAGACTCAGCCCACCTCTCCTGTCATGCCACTTTTCCAAATATTATGATTCTTTCCTCATGGAAGTGCCTTTCAGTCAATTCTGTGGCAGTTAAGAATGCCTTAAAGGTGGAGGATGAGTGTTTCTGAAGTGTGCCATGAAGGCAGGGAGGAGAGCACATGATCAGCTCTGCTCCTTCAGCTGGGATCCCTCATTGCAGTGTAGCTTAGAACTGAACTGAGGCTGCAGCCATCACTGATACCTTGCAGAATACACAAAGCAAGTGTAGAAATGTTAGACCACAGCAGGCTGAGTGCACCCTCACATCTGCCCAAACTGTACTTGAGGCTGCAAAAACAACAAATGCATTGGGAACTAGGCAGTAGCTGATAGCATCTGCACAGCATAGCTGGAGATTTCAGTGATAGGATCCTGTGTGCTAGTGAAGTGTACACAAATCTCACCAAAAAATCACAGATCCTGCAGATAGTGAGGGGTCTCCTTCCTTGTAATGCAGTGATCTCTGGTAGTAACAGGGAATTCAGGAGAAGGGTAGGAAACCATGGGTACTCTGTTACTTTAACAACTCAGTGGGTTTGTTCATAAAACTTCATATCATTCATAGAAATCAATATGGAAATCAAAGGTCAAAAGATATTCCCAGGTCTGTGACATGAGTGTTTTTGCAGCCTGCGATGTGTAATGCCATTACAGTTTTCATTTCCCTCCTCCTAAGAACCAAGCTGGTACTTTGTGGAGCAAAGACCCAGTTTTACTTTGGAATTCATTGGAGATTGTGTCTCATTGACCCTAGAAGGTAACATACACAAAGCTGCCAAGCAGTTTGCTACTAATTATAGCACGGGGAAGGATTGACAATATGGATTGTAATCAAACAATGGAGATTCACCTCTTTTAAGCCAACAGTGCTTTGAAAATGTCAGTTTTGTGGTTTCCATGGTCATTAAACGAACAGCAGAGTTGACTTCAAGTCATCCCAGCATGGATTTGAGACAACATGGCTAGAAGTTGGTAATGCAAACTTTGCGAACAATAAAAGGTTTCAGTTACAGCTTCTCTTCTTTGTTAAACTTCTTTTCTTGGATTAAAAAAAAGAAAATGACAAGTTTAGCAGTAATTTCTATTTTATCTGTTTGAAAACAAATGCCTGTAAACGTGTTGCTTCTGTAGGAAGACAGCAGTGATGATGGTGGCCTTGTAGATGACAACTGCAACTCTGAGATGGGGCTGTGGCACCTGAAGCCCACTATCTGCAAACAGTGAGTATTTAAACCACTCCAGTGGACATGTCCAAAGACAGTCATGATGGGAAATGGTCATACATGAGGCTTCAAGCACTTTAATCAGCATGGTGTTAGTGTTGGAAAGAGAATTTTATACTCTGTAGTATCATTATCTTCAGCGAGCAGGAAATGTAATGAATGGAGCTGAGTGGAATTACAGCTTTTTGGGTTTCTGTTAAAACCCCAAAAATCTTTAAAAAATTACATTAGTGCTAAAGAAAACCATTTGTTATCACTCAGATTAGTAGATGTATATGGGAATAATTATAATTGTCTCTCTTTCTTACCTAAATGTGTTCTAGCTTTTTATCTTTCTGTTCTTAGCATTATTTTTTTAATATAAAAATGTTCCACGATACTAAATACAGTTACATTTTCTTAGTTTCCTTTAAAACTCTTAAATTAACTTTTCATGTTTGAAACCTAGTAATGAGTTGTTAACAATTGACTGCAAGTGCTTGCATTTTGCTGTGAAAGGAATGCATTGCTAGAAATATTGTTACTGAAGTTGCTGTCTTCTCAGCTGTGTCTCTCTGTCTTCACAATGTATTTCTCCATTTTTTATTCCATTTATTGGGAATACAGGGGTTACTAGAAGGGCTTTCACAATCCATTGGTATGGTACAGGACAGAGTGGTGCATTTACATGTGATACTGAATGTGTATGAATTGGTTTTAATACATTTTCATGAAGGGATAAAAATCTGTATTGTGATTTCTAAGCAATTTAAGAGCTTCTGATCATAGCATGGCTAAATTGATCCCATTCTGATGATGGATTATCTGTAAATAATATTTTTCCACTAGACATTCTTTTAATCCAAAAATGAAATTTCATAAGGTCTTTGACACTTCAGTATCAAAAGTAATGAAGGGCCCTTAAATGCTTTACTATTAGCATATTTTAAAATTACTTCTGTATGAACAAGAGTTACCTCAAAAGCTTCCACTTCTTTCCTTCTCTCCCCCTCAAAGTGCTAGACTGTGCATTTTTTAAAGAGTATTGCATATGTAAATAATAACTTTTTATCAGCAATTAAAACAAGTACAGGCAAACATTATTCACATTCACCATTATATGCTTATGCCTAAAAAATTGCATACGTCTAAAATTTTTTTTAAATGCATGGAGGTAATTTGTCTGAATTTACTAGTTAGCAGTTTCTATAAAGAACTCAGAATGCATATGTAGTCTTGTTTAAAAAAAAAAAGAAAAGAAAAAAGGAAAGCAGAACTTTAAAAATTACTTTTTTACCTGTTGTGAAAAGGTAAAAAATCCCTCAAAATGTATCTTCCAATCGGTGAGTTAGTTTTGTTGTATAAATCTACAAAGGATTCTCCATCAGGTGGCTGCTGTGATTGTTGATAGCTACTGCAAAGGTAGGAATCCTCTGGATGCAGTGGTATGAGGGGAGCATCTGCAGTGTGCAAGGGAGTATTCAGGCTGACCTGGTGCTCTAGGAAATGTTTGGTTGTGGGTTTGTTGTTTTTTCCAAGTCTGTCAGATAGAGCAGATGTGTGTTTGGTAACTGTCAGATGTCAGATTGATGGGTAGGATCACTAGTTCAGAATGCTTGTTTAGTGTCATCTTCAGCTCTGTGTGCTGCCCCATCTGCTCTCCCACTGCTACTCCAGAAGGGTGTTCATGGGCTCTGGACCTTATTTCCAAGTCTCTTGCCAGTGTCCCCAGCACCTGTGCATCTAAAACAGAACTGGACACCAAGGAGCTTTTTAGGCAACCAGATGTTGCCTGTAACCAGTGCTTTCTTTTGACACTCCTGGTTCTTCTGAGCTTATTCCAAAGTCCTCTCTACTTTATATATGGCTAAATCTCAAGAGAACTGCAGTTAGCTGTCCCCAGTTTGGAGATTACAGCAGTGCTGGCAAAACTTCCTGGTATTTATCTAGTTTTATTGTCATGATGTTGTATCTAGCTATCTTTGGAACACCATACTGTGTCCCTAAGCCTGTGTTCTCCCCTAGGCCCTGCATTTTGCTGATGGACTCCCTGAGAGGCCCTTCCCGGTCAAACGTGGTGAAAACGCTGAGGGAGTAAGTTTCCAGCAGCTCCAGTTTTCTGATTGTTGCTGGTCGGGTTGTTTTGTCTGTGTGGTTTGGTTTTGTTTTTCTTCCCCAGTATTTTACAAGAAAGTGGAAGTTGGAATTTGTGTGGTCTTTTATCACAGATACTTAGAAGTGGAATGGGAAGTCAGGAAAGGCAACAAGAGAAGCTTTTCCAAAGATGTCATGAAAGGTTCCAACCCTAAAGTGCCACAACAGAACAACTTCAGTGACTGTGGGGTGTACATACTGCAGTACGTGGAGAGCTTTTTTGAGGTATGTATCATGTACCTGCTTTCTGGGCTGTCCTGCAGCAATTAGATAACAGCTATTACAATTACTGCAAGAACAAAGGGCTCTCTGGTGTAGCTCTTGCACCAGTTTATTCAATTATGCATTATAAACTGATACATATTAGTATTTTTAAATACAAATATATGATTACTATTAATACAGCATTATATATATACATACTTTTTGGAACATAAACTGATTTTCACTATTAGTTGCATCAGAAATTGGAATCCATGGGATTTTCTGAGTGAATCCAAAGAAAACATGTTAAGGGTCTTCATTGAGAGTCCTTACAACTCGGATAATTCTGTAAGAAACAGAAATTCAAATTTGAATTAAAAATCTAAAGTTGTGGCATAAAAAGCTTGTTATTTTCATAAGAAATGTGACTGCATAAATTATTATACAGGTAGGTTTTTTAACTGGCATTAAAACATGCAAGTAGAATTGTTACTGCTAAATGCCAAGTCTTGGGTTCCTTTGAAGAAACTGGTTAAAAACTTGCTTACTGGTTTTAACTGTATTGGTCTTGAAGTCACAGATCCTTTCACAAGTATAGAGACATTAGGGCATTCAGGTCTGGGTTGGGAGGAGGAATGCTGACCAAGTGGGATTTTGCCTGTTAGGGACAGGACACTACCTCTTGTTACAGTCTGTAGGACTTCAGAGCACTGTTCTTAGACAAGCCTGGAACCTTTCTGGGGAAACATTTTCCCAGTGAGGGTGGCAGAGCCTGGCAGGGGCTGCCCAGGGGGGTTGTGGAGTCTCCTGTTCTGGAGACATTCCAGGCCCCCCTGGACTCATTCCTGTGTGACCTCATCTAGGTGCCCCTGCTCTGGCAGGGGGGTTGGACTAAGTGATCTTTTGAGGTCCCTCCAACCTCTGACATCCTGTGATTCTGTGAAAGCTGCTGGGGTTTTTATATCTGTTCCTCCACCTTCCCCTTGCTTGTAAAGCTTTTGCTTTACCAACACATCCTTGAGTTTAGAACCATCCTTGAGTACTTCCAGTTCTGTACATGGGTAATATGGGGAGCAACCAAGTGTTAATAATCTAAGCCCCTTTCTTTCTGCAAGTCGCTCACTGAGCCACGTCAGGCGGGTTCCCTTCTGCCTGCTGTCAGTGGGCAGCAGCTTTGCCAGCCGGGCTGCAGGGAGGGCACATGGATGTGTAGCACAGCACAGCACTGGGGAAGGAGAACCTCTGCTGACTACGCAGTACCCGCTGGCCTTACAGTTAAGGGCACTGACCATTTCAGCTGCTGAAGTGCTTGGAAAATGACACAGAGCCTCGTTGTTTTGATCAGCTGTGCAAGCTGAGCGGGGCACAGGCGGGAGGGGCGCTGGGAGTGGCGTTTGCAGAGCTTCACGCAGCTGTTCCTAACAAGAAGGGTTAACACCGTGTGCTTTTGAAAACCGAGGCTCGTTTGACGGGGTAGTAAGCAGCCTGTGTGTGTCAGCTCTCGAAGCCCTCCCTCCTCCTCCACTCTGCCCCGCTCCCCTGAGGGGGGTTCCGGGGCCGCCGCTGCCGCCGCTGCCGCCAGGGGCTGCCCCGGGGCCGCCGGGCGGAGGCTTTCGGCGGCACCTGCGGCAGGGCCGGGGCTGCCCTGGGGGTCGACAGCTCAGTTCGCGACCAAGAACTGTCAGGGCAGGAGGGGAGCTCCGAGGCAGCAGAATCCCTGTGCAGCTGCCTTCTGACCCATGTCCCTGCTTGTCTTCTGCAAGCTGGACCCCCAAAGCCCTCGTGAAGGATGTGCTCACATCAGTTTGAAGTATTTTTCTCTTGTTGGTAACAACACTAATGAGTTTTTCTTAATGTACTTATTCCTTCATTGGCCTGTTTCTAATTTAAATGGTGGAAAACCTCCTCAGCTTTTGCCTGTGGGTTAGAGTATCTTCAGTGCCATTCTTCTGCAGTCTCCTTACTGGTAGCCTTGCTAGCATCAGCTCAGTGGATAGATGTAATTTACTCTGAAATAGCCCCGTGGACGTTGAAAACCAGCATATGCAAAGGGAATGCCAGAAAAAACTCCACAAAAAAAGTTACCCAGACTATTGTTTGGTTAGAGAGAAATTGTACAGTGTCACAGAAGTGCTGTAGGTAATATCATGTACTCTTAGCTCTTTGGATGAATGACCTCTAGCAAGAAACAATTTAAATGTAAAAGGGCTGGTGGTAGCCAGGAGCTTTCTCATAGGCCCTATTTTTTACAGTAAAATTGTCAGTTGTTTGTGAACTTGAAGGTATTTATGAGAACAGATTTGTGAATCATGCTAGTCAGCCTTTAAAATAACAACAAACAAATTAAAATAGAATTGTTTTACACGTCTTTGCAGTCAGAATGGCTTGTCTAAAAGATGAAGAGCAGTGAGTAAATTAGTTGGGCACTCTTATAACCAGGACTGTGATTCTGATGGGTGTTACTCAGTAAAATAGTGAAGCTTGATTGATTTTTATCTTACCAATACACAAAAAAATGTAGAAAATTTGTTTCATGGTGATGGAATGAAGTGAGAATGAATGTACTTCTCTCATTACAGTTCTCACAAGTCTTTTAGATAATAACACCTTACTGTACTATCCAAATGACCTTTCTTTTCAGAATCCCATTTTGAGTTTTGAGCTACCAATGAACTTAACAGATTGGTTTCCACGCCCAAGAATGAAAACCAAAAGAGAAGAAATAAGAAAAATAATCCTGAAGCTGCAGGAACAGCAGAACAAGGAAAAGAAGGGACAAAAGGACCCAAATTCAATGGAAAGATCTTTGCAGGAAAAAACAGAGCAACTTCTCAACAGCAGCTCAGACTGAATGTTGTATCTGTTGCATGTTAGCTCCACAATCAAAACAGAAACATCCATTTTTGTCTGCCCAGACCCAAGATTTGGCATAATCTCTGCTCAGAGTTACTTGGGAATGTTTAATGCCTGTATAAATGTGTGTCATAGAATGATTTAATTCCCACAAAGATGTGTATTAAGTAAGCAAGTCTGTACATATGTTAATGAGGCCAACTTTTTCAGCATTTGTAATTACTTTTTTCCACTTGTTAGGGAGCTTTTGTTATGTATTTCTGTTAATAGAACTTAAATAGCAACTTCTAAACATAAAGCAAATAAAGAAAATATTTATAGGATGAAATGGTTAACTTTTTCTTTTTTAGTACAGTTGTAATGTTACAGGCTTAAGTAACATCTAGGAAATGATTTGGTAGTGAGATAATTAATTCCTATTTTGGCCCTGTTTAGTTCCCTTTACAAGATGTTCTGCTTGTGCTACAAACAGTACTATGGGTGAGTGTCTCAATGTACCATGGCCTCAGGGGGTCATCTCTGTCCTCCTACTATCTAAGTATAGGCAGTGTAATAGTTAATAGGACTGCTTCAGACTGGGGGTTTTAAAAGCTAGCATTGCAATGAAAATTCCACCCTTGCTTCCATGGGATGGGCTAGGGAGAGGGGAGAATGCTCTTTGACCAGGGATGACTCTTCAAGCAGTATTATAGAAGTGGTTTCAATTAAGTGATCTTGAGTGATACTATTAAATCATATTTTGTGGATCCCAATTGTTGTACAGGTGTATTTTGAGACTTTCTTCATTATAAAATTGTATTTTGGTAACTGTACTCGAAATAGCAGATTGCCCACATTACATTTTCTATGTTACAACTCTGAATGTTGCATTCATACGTGCTTTATCTAAGTAATGAACATTTGAAAAGAAAAAAAGTGTATGATTACTATTTTTTGTAATATTCATGCAAAAAACCAAAATACTAGTGTTCATTGCTTGCTTGTTTGTTCTTGGCTTTAGGTAGCATCAGACAAATGTTGGGATTTGTTTGGCTAGTTCCAGTGTATTTTGATTTTACAACAGTCTAAAATGCCATCATTTGCTTAAATTGCAAACATAACCTTTTATCCTTGTCACTGAAAGGCTTTGCCACTTGGATGAGGAAAGTAAGAGGTGATTTGTGTGTATGTATATATATATATATATACATATATATACTATATATATATATACTATATATATATCTCCAGTCTTCTACTGATGTAGGTATCTTGGAAGTGAACCAGAAACTTTCTCATACCAGGAAGGAATCTGTCAAGGAAAGAGAGGGACCTTCTCTCCCTCCTTGCAAGGGGTGTTTTCTCTCTTGATTTTCCTACTGGGAATGTCACTTCTCCCAAGAGCAGCAGCAGAGAATTCATTATCTGAACTCTGCATCCCCAAGATCAGTCTGTTTACTCCACAGGATGAAATCTAAGGCAGTACTGCAGGCTCTCCAGGAGTTTCCATTCTGGCTGAGCCGTGAAACAGCAGCTGCTGCTGTTCTGCCAGGGCAGTCGTGCACTGCAGCTGTCTCTGTGAAACCCCCAGCCTGCAGGGGTCGCTCACTAAGGCTGGGTGCACGCAGGGCAGTACAGCCACAGGCTGCTAACCTTTGCACAGAGAACCTGTGAGATCTCGGGGAGATGTTAATCCCCTCCTCTCTTTCTTGCACAGACCCTGGGGCCCATGGAGAGCATCTCAGCATCACATACTAAGTTAAGCTAGAGGTGACTCCTGCACAGGTTTCTTGTTGGAAGCATGCAGGGGCAATCTCTGGAGTACAATTCTAATATAATTCTAATATTCCTATTATTTACACCTCTGAGTTGTTTCCTCCATCAGATTTATCCAGTGCTTGTATTGGGGAAAATCTGTGATAAAATGGTTTCAGATTGTTTCACTGTCTTGTATACCTGGCTTCACTGCAACTGACATTCTGCCTTTGTAGCTCAGACAACTGCAGGTAAATCAGTGATGGCTTGTAGGGAAGGAAGGGAAAAAATCCCTAGAAATACAAAGAAAATTGCAAATGGAATGTGTTCCTTCCCAGTCTAGTGTTTCCTAATGGTATGTTCTGACTATATGGAATATATCCAAATTTGATCCTTATAATAATTGGATTTATTTTTTTTTTAACATTTGTGATGCAGGTTCATAATTTGATGTTGTAGAACTATTTGGTTCTCTTGCTAGGAATGGCCTGGTGCTTCCTCTTCTTCTTTCCTGTCCTCCCCTCTTCCTCCCTCCCCTTTTTCAAAGCTGTGAAGAAAGTGTTTGATTTATTCTCATTTAATGTTACAGGTCTCGAGATCTTCAGTCATATAGAGCAAGCTAATATACATGTTAAATATAGGAAACTTATTTTTTTAATAAAATGTTACATTAATAGAAAAAAAACCAACCCACAGAATTAAGAATGAGTTATTTAAAACTTTACTGACTTGGTTTCAGAAGCTCACTGCTGTGTGTGCTGGTTAGGTGTGTGCTCTTGACACAATGGTCAGCTGCACTGTGTTCTGAAGGAGTTTTACAGTCCATTTTCTGACTGGGATGTGTTCAGTGGAAGTCAGGGGGTTGGGAACCAGGCATGTGATAGTTGTGACAGCACAGACACTGAGGAAGGTTTAACTTGTGTAAGATTTAAGATGAAGGATGCTTTGGGAGTAGCATGGCTGCATTCTGCAGTGCAAGGTATCAGTTGGCTGCCTAATTAAATGTGTCTGTATTGTTTTTCACTGGGGGTAGAATAACAGTTAAGAATTCTTATTAAAGTTTTAGATTACTTAGCATAAAAAATGCATGTGCTTCGGGTGCACATTTGCAGGAGAGCTGCACAAGCAGAAGAGACATTTAAGCAGTCCCTTGGGACTCACCCATTTTCCTGGCTTAAGAAGCTGAGCACACTCTTTGAAGACCAGAGGCTGCAGACAGGAGAACTGTTGTTGGTTTTGGGGGTCACACCACAGTCTCATCTTCCAAGAGTCAAACTTCCAAAGCATTCAGTGAAGAAAGAGCTGAAAAAAATCAAGCAAACTTTGCACCATGATGAGAAAACTGTGCTGTTGACTTTTCAGTTTATTTATTTTTTTAATATATATATTGCATGGCAAATGACTAAAGCAGAACAAGAAGCCTTTGCATGTATGATTTCTTAATTCCTGTTAATTTAGCTCCTTGAAGTGAACTACCAGACTCTTGTGATCAACAAACTGCAGCACTTCCCTTAGTGTACCAAGCCACTGCATTTTTTTACTTAGATTTTAAAATAGAGTGTATTTTCAGTCAGTGGTTGAAGCTTTACATTGCCCCTCACTGATAGCATGGAACTTTTTTTTTAAGAATCTTTTTTGTTTGTTTGTGTTAGAATCTGAACATAAGCAGCAGCTATAAAAGGCCTTGTTCTTAGGAGTCCTGACTCTTGGGGTGACAATGGAGTCTGGATAAAAGATTTAATTTCATGTTGGTATGACAGTTTTTATAAGTGTGTCTTAAAATCTACACAGTACTCCTGAGAAGCCGTGGGTTGGCAGAGGTATTTCATTTCCCTCAAGTCTTTTCTGGAAATCAAGTGGTAGCTGGTATTACAAGCTACAGCTTTGAATCTCTAAGAGTAAGGTAAGAGCTGCTTTACTGATCTTTCAGCACTGCATTTTTAAACCAGATCCTTTCTGCTGAACTCCATCACACTCTGTGTGCAGCAGAGATGTGAGCATCTCTGCAGAAAAGGCCTTGGGGGTGTTGGTGGCTGAGAAGCTGGCCATGAGGCAGCAGTGGGCACTGGCAGCCAAGAAGGCCAATGGCAGCC
>JANHGL010014083.1:0-26658 GCA_024611195.1 Ceyx melanurus
GTGACTTGGTCTAGGTGCCCCTGCTTTGGCAGGGGGGTTGGACTAGATGATCTTCTAGGTCCCTTCCAACCCCTAACGTTCTGTGATCCTGTGATTTGACTACAAGATTGCAATAATATGGAAATAATCTGCACTGCACTTAATTACGATGGTCTGTTGCTATTTCAAGGGAACATTTCAGTGTACACAGGAATGTTATTTATACCACTCGCATAAATAACAAACGACACCAACATTATAGTACAATATGAAAATACAGTAACAGATACAAAAATGCCCTAGGAGCCAATTTATTATTTTTTTTTAACTTTGTCACCACTAAGCATTTTGACTATGAAAACTATTATTACAAAGTACACATCCCATTTAAATGTAAAATACTACCTTCATTAAGAAACTTGTTATAAAATTAAATTATGCAAAACTTTACCAAATTAATTAACTGTACTTTGTGGGTCATCAGATAACTTTTCCATTTTGTCATTCAAAGTCCTATTATTCTTAAAATTGGGGTGTTATAATTAGTATGTCATTGACAGAAATAGCTCATCAGACTACTAACATTCTACTAGATAATGATCTTTTACAGTGGGAGCAGAACTTTATTGTCACCAGGATCTAGAAAGCATAACAGCAAGAGAATCTTGCCAATTTGCACAGTAAATCAATTATTGATACATCCATCAAACACAGGAAAGGACGAAACATGTTTTTTAGCTTCTTTAATTAGCTCAAGATTAAGAACTTAAAACATTTTTTTATACTGGGTGAATACTTAGGGTGAATGAAAGTTAAACAGATGGAAGATATAGATTTCATAATATATTGGTAATTTTATTCAGCTCTGGTAAAAATTAGGTACATGTTGTTACAATGAAGTTTTATGGCTTAACAGTTTCCATTATTTATTTGAGCTACTTTTAATCTCTTCAATGCATTTGTCCTTATTAATAGAAAATGTAAAACATTCTACCTCAAGAACTTAGTCCTCAAAAGCCTAATCACACTATTTTCTCCACAAATGTGCAAGACAAGCTGTTATTGCATTCTTATAATGTCATATATTATAAATATTATATCATATATGATATCCATACTATATCAAGAATGTGATTTAAAGAGTTAAGTGCTCAAGAAGGCTTGTCTTACAAAGGGATGTTAATGTTAAAGACCATTTAACTGCTGTGGTGAAATTAGTCCTCTCTGAGATATTAATTTCAACAGAATTGAAATGGATTCCCATTATTCATCATATTCATAAAATCAAAGCAGACCATGTGAATCTTTTCACAAAAAAAACTGAGATAAATATCACACAATCTAATTTCCAAAATGATGACCTAAATCCATCTGTTCTTTCTGAAGTGCTGGTTGCAAGAAAAATCTGCTGCCCACTCCTCAAACTAATCTTACTGTAATAAACCTCATGATTTAGGGGCAGCTGTACTACAGTTATGTTCTAGTGCTACTGTATGTATAACTACACTTTTGCTATATCAACGTAATACAAATAATACAAATGTAGATTTGCAAGTAGGATCTTGATTAGGGGAAACCCAAAACAGTCTGTTGCATAAACTGAACAGAACAGCAAACAGAAGGTGTTCAAATCTCACAAGTGAAAAAAGAATGGGAGAAGGGAAAGCCTGTCTGCTGTGTGGTAGGAAGAAATGCAGAGAACAAAGACAATCTACACACAGGACCAGAATATAAATTAATACTTCTTAATTTTTCACAAAGATGAATGTAAAGGAAGAGTAAGTAATAGGAATGAGGGTACAGAAAATGGAAATAATCAATAAAAAGATGGACTCAAAACAAAAAGAACTTATTGCACCCATAAAGAGGGAGGTGGAATAACCTAAATTCCAAATCACAATCACTCACAGATCTGTAGTGACCTGCAGGTGCTATTTCCAGAGTCTAGAACCATACTGCCTGGACTTAACAAGAGTGAAAAAGCATTCAGTCACTATTGCTCTTCTGCTCTGAAGCACTGCACAACACACACAGCTTCAGAGACATCTGGGAGTGAAAACATTTCAAGACAGAAATGATAAGTATTTGTAGCAAAAGAAATTGAGATATTGAAACACATGAAGCCAGACAATAGAAAATATTTATTTGTTTTATATGAGAAGTGGAAAATTCTGAGCACGAGAATGATAGAAATGGAATGCAACTTTCCAATTCACAAGCATGGTCCAGCACTTTGGGACCAATAAAAAAAAACCAAAACAAACAAAAACTGCAATAAAACCAAAGATCTTCAGTTGATAAAAACAGAAGAAACACAAGTCTATTGCTATGATCAATATGACTACTAGAAAACAGTATGATACAACTGGGAGAAACATTTCCACAAAAGACAAGAGAAATATAACTGCCTTTTTCACAAAGCATTGCTGAGATCTCAGATGGCATACGAAGTACATCTCATCCATAGTCACTAACAATTAATTCAAACTATGACACAGACATGGAAGAGCTATGATCAAAGACCAAAATATCTTCCTTGGACATCAAGAAAAGCATAATTATGTTGATAGAGATGAAAGTTCAAGAAAAAAATAAAGCCACCAAAACATACTTGTTCTCAATGCATTAGGAGAACAAACACTGAAAAGAAAAAAAAGCTACAAAATAATTATTAATGTACTGTAACAATTGAACATAAACTAATTAGAAAACTAACCGTAACAAGTGTGGTATTATGGAATGAGCTGCGCCCAGAAGTACTGTAAACAGAATTTGACCTCTTTGATACTTATTTTGGAGTGTATAAATTTATCAAATACAACACACAACAGTAGAAAATCTTTAAAATACACTGCTGCAAAATAATAGATAAAATTATCTACTACACAGCATACTTTGACAAGAATACTTAAAAAAACTTGATGAAAATCTGTAAGAGATCAGGGAATAGTATGTCTCTTTATATAAACAATTTCTACTTACAAACAAGGAAATAATGTTCTATGAGGAAGGGATATATTTTATTTATAAGAAACATTATGCAAATAATAATTTGAAATCAAGCTTTCCAACAAATTTCTATGTGATACATGCAACAAGGCTTCTGAAGCACCACAGTGTTTTGGTCACTAGGCTCACTGAGCTGTCTGCAAAAGATATTAGGAATTTGGGTAATGTGAAGAGAGAAAAGTAACAAAATGAGATGCTTTGAGGAAAAAAGGAAGTATGGATTAGTGCATTACTTCTTTTAAAATAAAGTACTTTCACAGTGGCTTAAAAAATTATTATGTGTGTTGCCCAGTGGCAACGACCTCAAAAAACCCAAGAAAATAATTGAAAAATAATAACTTGTATGCTCTAGACAACAAAAGAAAGTGTCATTGTATCTTCACTGATAGGCTCTTGGATGGTCTTTCCATTATCTCATTGCCCAGATCTACCTCTCCTCAGTATTTCAGCTATACACACTTTTTTTCCCTTTCAAACTTAAAAAGACTAACCCATCCACTCTAATCATGTATCTCCTTTACGGATTTATTAAATACCAGTCCTATAGAATCACAGAATAATTCAGGTTGGAAAAGACCCTTGGGATCAAGTCCAAACATTAACTACTCTACAAAGTTCACCCCTAAACCGTGTCCCTCAAAACCACATCCAAACAACCCTTAAACACACCCAGGGATGGGGACTCAACCCCCTCCCTGGGCAGCCTGTGCCAGGCTCTGAACACTTTCTGTGAAAAAATTTTCCCTAATGCTCAGTCTAACCCTCCCTTGGAGCAGCTGGAATCCAGCCCCTCTTGTTCTGTCACTAGTGACCTCTGACCAGAGCCCAGCGCCAGCCTCTCTACAAGGTCCTTTCAGGTGGTTGTAGGGAGTGAGGAGCTCTCCCCTCAGCCTCCTCTTCCTCACACTGAACAGTCCCAGCTCCTTCAATTGCTCTACTTGAGATTTGCTCCCCAGGCCCTTCCCCAGCTTCGTTGTCTCCTCTGCACTCTCTCCAGCACCTCAAGATCTCTCTTGGATTGAGATGCCCAGAACTGGACACAATACTCAAGGTGTGACCTCCCCAGTGCTGAGTACAGGGGACAATCCCCTCCCTACTTCTGCTGCTCACACTGTTTCTAATCCAAGCCAGGATGCCATTGGCTTTCTTGGCCACCTGGGCACACTGCTGCCTCATCTTCAGCCTCTTGTCAATTAAAGCACCTAGGTGCTTTTCTATCAAGCCCCAGGCTTTTAAGGTACTGAGTTGAATCTTAACTGGCAAAAGTTAGATTTTTGAGTCTTTTGTCTCCTTCACCTCACAAAGACTTCTGTGAAACTAGTCAAATTGTAACACGGGAAGCATGATAACAATCACCAACTTAACAACTTTGTTAAGTTGAAAAAATATATTTCAAAGTACTTCTAAATCTGTTGAAGACCCTCAGAAAAGACAACACTACTAATCTCCAGGCCAAATCTTTGCCTCCCAGCAGACAACACTTTTGCAGAAATGACTCAAGGGGGTTTTGTCAGCTCTTCTTATCTTTGTTGCATTTTTTTTTCTTTTTTTTTTTTTTTTTTTTTTCATAAAGAGGACTTCTTTATAAGACACCAAGGATTATCATCCTTGTAGCATTTTTCCCATGCCCAACCTTTCATTCTGGAATCATTTCCTCTTAAGCAAGAACAAGCAACTCTTACATAGTCCCACATAGTTATACAAGACAAATAGTCTTTTCATTGAAAGCTAAATACTACTACTTTGTTATGGAACAGTTACGATTGGTTTTGCTTTGGCAAAGGGTCTACCAAAACATGTGGAAGTAAACAGATGTTTTCTCTGTTCATGTCATGATGTTGGTTCAAAAATATACATATAAAGAAATTTAAAGAAAAAATAATGAAGACAGAAATAATGTAAATTAGCGTAACTATTGTTCTGTAAGTAATTGTTTTCTTTTTGGGATGCCTTCTTACCTTACACATGGGACTGTTGAAAAAGTTGAAAAAAAAAAGCATGATAGATTTGTCTATAGGGTTGGTACATATTTTTGGTGACTAGTGTTTGGCATACAGCAAAAACATGATTTAAATTTAAAATTGGTTAGATTTTGCTCACTTTGTATCACTTCAATATTATTTTTTAATATGCCTTCGAGTAGGTGGAAAGCATGGAAATGTTCCAGTGAATGTTAAGCTTGCACATGGACTTTATTTCTTCCACTGCCATAGCCCATGAAAGTAAACAAGGCAACTTGAGGAGTTCACATATATAGACAATGCTTTAAAATCAATTTCTACAGTGCTAGGTGTGCAGTAGTCTGTCTTCTTAGGTTAGCAACTTGTTTTTTGCCCTTCAAAGTTCTATGATTCTTGACTCATTCATACCTCAACCACATTTACTGCTGAGAAATAACTGGTGAAAGTACTGTGTGGTTGTGGCCTGTCAATAATACATACCAGAGTGATGACATTCTACTCCTCCACCACCTACCACTTTGTCAAGGAATATCTGTGATCGGACAATTACAGAGATGATGTACCTGTGTAAGAGCAACTGAAAGGACTCGTGGATATTCCAAGTAGTGATTGCAGTCCTGTTCACATTCTTACCACTGCAATCCACTACTGATTTTAGAAAAATGATGCACTTCTGGAAAACCACAGCCACACATATTTTCTTCAAGGTTTTGCCCGTTACTTCAGGTTGTGAACCCAAGAGAGAAAATGCAGCAGCAATGTACTACATGTCTTTGTTTAGGCTTTCAGGTGCAGTAAGAAATCTAAAAGCACTTTCCCTAAAGCAAAGGCACCAATAAGTAGCAGAAGTGATAAGTACTCCATCTCAGTGAAACAGAACTCTGTAGACTTGGATCACACCCACATTTACTAGTAGCAAATTTGAGATCTCCTGAGAAAAGCTACGACATATTCTGACATTTACAAATATATAGTAAGAGACCTGATGGATCTGCCATTAAAGTAAAATCGTATCTAACACTATTACTAAGAAGTAATGGTTTCCTGCTGATGATTACTTCTCAGCAAAGCTCTGAAAAAGGGCATTATCTTTTTTGGTTTTCTTTTAAAAACACTGATAAATCCATTATTTCTGCACTGATATTTTCTATGCAGCATGTAGCAAGCTTGTGTTTCACACCTCAAAGCAGCACTAGAGGAACACCAGGGTACTATGATTTTTCATCCTTTTTCTCAGCTATGTTTCTTCATTCACTGCCAACTGATGCTCTACCAAAATATCTTGGCAAGATTATTCCTACTAGTTTGTACTTCTTTCAAAGCTAGGGAGTACATAGCTAAAGTAGCGTAAAGTGTAGATCTTTTGTCATGAGTGTCAAGGCTGTTATCTCCAAGTCAAGTGATATGGACTAGCTTGTACATCTACTCCCATACTGTGTGAAGGGTGTACGGTGAGCCACTATGTTTCCTCCACCTGGGTTGTCATTACTGGGGTGAAATCCACCTGGCTACTGGTCACCAGTGGTGTCCCCCAGGGATCAGTTTTGGGACCAGTCATGTTTGGCATCGTTACTGATGACTTGGATGTGGGATTGAGAGCACTCTCAGTAAGTTTGCATACAAAACCAAATTGTGTGAGGGTGTTGATCTGCTTGAGGGCAGGAGGCTCTGCAAAGGGACTGGGACAGGTTGGATGATGGGCTGAGGCCAATTGTCTGAGGGACAATGAGGCCAAGGGCTGGGTCCTGCCCTTGGGTCACAACAACCCTCAGCAGCTCTAGGCTGGGGGAGCAGTGGCTGGAAACTTCCCAGCAGAAAAGGCCCTGGGGGTGCTGGTGCCACCCGGCTGAACATGAGGCAGCAGAGTGCCCAGGGGACAAGAAGGACAACAGGAACCTGGCCTGTATCAGGAACACTGGGGGCAGAAGGAGAGGGGAAGTTATTGTGCCCTTGTACTCACGCCTTGTGAGGCTTTATCTTGAGTGTTATGTTCAGTTCTGGGCCCCTCATTATAGGAAAGACATTGAGATGCTGGAATGTCCTGAGGGAAAACAAGTTCTCCATGGGACAGCAGTGTGCCCTGGGGGCCAGGAAGGCCAATGGTATCCTGGGGTGCATTAGGAGAACTGTGTCCAGCAGATCAAGGGAGGTTCTGCTCCCCCTCTGCCCTGCTGGGACCTCACCTGGAATACTGCATCCAGTTCTGGGTGCCCCAGCTCCATGAGAGATAAGGACCTACTCAACAGAGTCCAATGGAGGCTACAAGGATGATTAAGGGACTGGAACACATGTCTTATGAGGAAAAGCTGAGAGACCCGGGGCTCTTTAGTCTGGAAAAGCCTGAGAGGAGATTTAATAAATGCTTATAAATATCTGAGGGCTGAGTGTCAGGTGGAGGGGGGCAGCCTCTTCTCACTTGTGCCCTGGGATAGGACAAGGGGAACTGGATGGAAGCTGGAGCACAGGAGGAGGAACTTCTTTACTGTGGGGGTCACAGAGCCTTGAACGGGCTCCTCAGAGAGGTTGTGGAGTCTCCCCGTCTGGAGATTTTTCAAGACCCACCTGGATGTGTTCCTTTCTGACCTGTGCTAGATTACAGTATATGGTCTTGCTCTGGCAGGGGGGTTGGACTCAAAGATTTCCATGGTCCACTCCAACTCCTGACATCCTGTGATCCTGTGAATGTGTCCAGAGGAGCTACAAAGATCATGAGGGGTTTAGAGAACAAGTCATATGAGGAGAGGCTGAAGGAGCTGGGCATGTTTACTTTGGAGGAGTCTGAGGGGGGACTTCATTGCCCTCTACAACTACCTGACAGGAGGTTGTAGAGAGGTGGGTGAGGCCTCTTCTCCTTAGTAACTAATGACAAAACCAGGGGAAATGGCCTGAAGTTGCAGCAGTGGAGGTTTAGATTGGATATTAGGAAGAAATTCTTTACAGAGGGAGTGGTGAGGCCCTGGAACCACTTGCTCAGTGAGGTGGTGGAGTCACCATCCCTGGAGTTAAGAAATGAGCTGACATAGTTCTTCATGACGTGCTCTAGTGGCAGGTATGCAGGGTGGTTGTGTTTTTTGAACAATCAGGTATTTAGGTTTTTTGTTGCTGTAGGTGTGGTTGGATTCAGTGATCTAGGAGGTCCTTTCCAACCATGATTATTCTGTGATGCTGTTTTTCTAAGTTATATCTGGATTACTCTAATCACCATGCCAGCCACTGGAGCCAGCCACAGCTACTGCAGATCTCAAGTAGTATGTACAAAACTGTAGATGTCTGGAAGACTAGAATCCCAAAACAAAATGGCAAACAAGGTAATGTGACATCCTCGACATACCCAAGCTAATGTAGCATCTCAATGAGTTGCTGTTTATGCAGTCAAATTGGCTGGACAATAACTTGAACCCATCTCTTTCAATTAGCATCACACATATATTTATTCAGCTATTCAGGATAGGATTTTTAAGCCAACTATCACCATCTAGTTTATTACTGACATTTCATTTTTGGAAAATGCTGAGAAACATCCCTTCCCCATTTGCGTAAAGTATTATCAGAAAATGTTTCAGTGGCAAAGAAAATTCAGCTTCCTGTTCCTATCCCTGGTATATAACAATCCCTAATATTGTGCTGTTCCAGGAATTAGGGCTGTACAAATGAAGATGTAGGTCCAGTATATATTTCATCAATAGAAAACAAACTTTCAGTTAATACCAGTTCTTGAAAAGAGACGGACTGAAACCCCCTGAATGTGTATTTTAACTCACGACAGTGTCAAGAGAAAAATCCTGTCTATTTTAGCTTGCTGTTAGAAAAATACTCAAATTGTTTCCAGCTGCTTAAAGAACTCAAGTCTTAATTTCAGGTCATATGAAAATCACACATCCACTCCAATCCAGTTACCATACAAAAATACTCTTCGTGAAATTTTATTCTCCTTAATGACATAAACTGCTTTCACACTGCCTTCACCAGAGAGGTTTTCATTCTTGAAACCTGAGTTCCAGGTCTCCTAGAAAGAAATCCTGACAGCTGTTATTTCTTGAAAAAATATCTGGGCAAGTTTAAATGATTCTTAACAAATTGTAGAGAAACCCATCAGGCTGAGAAGTTGCATTACAGCTTTTACACCAACTTGTTTGTGATAGGAATTGCTGAGAAGAACTTTTCAGAGATCATTGTAGCCCTGTCGTTAGAGCCAAATCTAACTTAACAAAAGGTGTTCCCCACAAAGCCTCCACCAAATTTTTTAGAAAAGTTATTAATGCTCAACTAATCACCAGAAAAAAGTATAATTATAGTAAAAGTATAATTGGAAATATGAATCTATCTGCTAGAAGCACAAAAACTACACATTGATGCATGCAAACAGACATATTGTTTTAAAAAAAAGCTTAATTTCTGAAGAGAAACTATTTCAGAAACTGAATTGCAAGTAATTCTCTTCTACAGTTGAAATAAGCATGGTTCCTATTTAGGATGCTACCAGATGCATTACAGAATGCAGTGAAAACTGTAATTGAGCAGCCACTGCTCTAACTATACAGTAGATAAAAATGTGTGTGAGAACTTGTTTCATTTCACTGTTATGGCAAGCTGTGTTTGAAGTGTGAACATAATATTTATAACTATTTAAAAATACATTTGGTTTAAAACTAACAGTATCATAATCCATTGAAAACCATGAAATTAAGAGGTTTCTTGGCTTTTTTTAAGCCCTTCAGACCACTTCCACCTTACACATTATACACATATAACACACAGAGAAGTCAAAACACTCATAGTGTTTCTCCCAGAAGCTTTAGTGTCTCATTCATTCACTGGATAATTTCACCACTTTAGTTGGTGTCTCAAGAGCAGCATGAGACTCACCCATTGGAAGTCCCATGCATTTTTAAAACTGAAATGCAGAGGTAGAAGGTGAGGACTGATAAGCTTCCAAGGCACTACTATAATGCAAATACACACAGTAAGTGTTTTTGAAACAGGCACAGATTTACTGTAACAGCCAACAGGGCTGTATCCCATTCCCCATCTGCAAGCTTGAAATATCATGTGAAATACTTCTTAAAATATGACTGCAAACTTTCTTGTGTCCCTATTCCATGTGTAACTACTTAAAATACAGCACAGCTATTATATAGACTTGTTTGTAATGGTTAGCTCCTGTCTTACAGCTTAACTCCCTTCTCTTGAACCCATCTTGTTTTTTACAGTGAATATGTTTAGGTAATTCCTTGCAGACACTTTTGCTCTGCATATTTATAATACGACCCTTATATTTATAGACAGATAAAATATGACAATAAACAAAACCACTTACACTTGCAAGTTAGGCTGCACATACCACATCTTTATAGCAAACCTTTTAATAAAGCCTAGGGAAAACACATCTACACGAGTGAAGATCTATTTAAAACAAACAGAAATCTGAAAAGTAGAAAATCTTACCCTAAAAAACTCTTTAGTGGAGCCAGAATCTAATGTCCCATAAGCAATTTCTGTTTGCTTGGAAAGATCCTCAGCACTTTCAATGGGAGATACCATCCTCTCAACCGTCAGGAAGGCAGCTAAGTTAGCCGTGTAGGATGAGATTATGATGAGGGTAAAGAACCACCACACACCTCCAACAATGCGCCCAGACAGGGATCTAATAACAAGTATGAAATGGATTTGTAAAGTGAAATGAAAGTCCTAAAAAGAAACACATGTTATCAGTTTATGCAAAGGATGCATTATACTACAGGGAAGCATTTCAGGCTATTTCGTAGTACAGGTCTGCATGCTAATCAGATGGAAACCAAGGCATGCTCTGATACATCTTTGCTGAAATCAGGACTCCAGAGTTTACTTTAGGGAGTATTTAGCAATCCAGGTCTTCAAAGTTCTGAACACCCTGCAAGGAAACTGCTCCCATCATCATGTGCTATATTTACACAGCAGCTTGTTGTTCCCTCTGAAGTAAGTGCATTTGTGTGGCATTATGAAGAGGATCAAGCAACATCAGTGTAACGGTGCTTTCAGATACACCAGTATGCACTGAAAAATTAATACTTTTAGCTTGCTTATTTTCTTAGGACATTCAGACAAAGACTGATTTCTACTAAACAGTGGCTTTTGCTGTTGTGGACAATGTATACTGAGACACAAACAGCATTATTTGCATTAAAAACTGGCCCAGGGAATAGCCACACATGAAAAAGTGAACACAACTCTTGAAAGATATAAGCATTTAACAAACTGAGGACTGGACATGAAACAATCAGTGATAATACAGAAAAATGGTGAAGAAAGAGTATTTTTAAGTAATAACAATCTGATGTTGTTAACTGCAGCAGGTGGGCTCTTAACGGATCTTTGTTTTTAAATCTCCTGCTCAAGAAGAGAGAAGAAAAGAGAACTCAAGAAAATATGTAAGACAGCATAGAGCACAACTACTGAAATTCAATGATTTTCAATGTTAGAAATCTAATAGAAAACAAATATTGATATTGCCATTATTCTCAAACTTGACACTGTTCTAATGATCCTTTAAACTTCGAAATTACTTACTATTTTGTATCCAAACATGTAATTATAGCAAAAAGTACATAAACCTTGGAGATGTGCTTAATTATTTGTCAGAAACGTGCATATAGTTGAAAGTTTAGTACTAAGGCATTTCAGTAGCTTAGTCTGGATGTGTCTCCTCTGTCTAGTAAGTAAATAAATTACAAATCACTCACCTACCCTACTGAATTTGAATAAGACAATTATTTTGAAAAGATATTTAAATAGATATATAGATATAACTATTTTTATATACACACATATTTAAACATGATCGTTATGGAAAGCTGATTTATTAAACTGGGAACAACAATAAATAGAACCAATTCTGGACAAATTATTTTTACTAGTTTATATTGTATAAAATCTCTGTTATAATTTAGGCATTAAAGATTTATTCCATGTCACAATAGACTCACAAATTCAGTCTAAAACATGAAAATCAAGTCAGAAGAGGTCCAGAATATATTATGATAAAGGACCATAGAAAAAAAAAACAAACAACTTTCTTCTACATTGAGATATATTCTGTAAACATGCGTAGTCATTTTTGAAAAAAAAAAAAAATTACATAGTTATTTTGACATGGATGTAATCTGAGTATACAAGAATTCTACAATTAGAAGACTGAATTATATGATAAAAATTTGCAAGGTAAAGGTCTCTGACAATTTGAATTTCATAACTGCAGGTTTTGATGACACCTGCTAAAAAAAAAAATAAAAATCTTCAAAAGCCCATAATCTGTCAGCAAACAAAGATGCCACTGAATTTGTAAAAAAGAAGCAGCTCAATGCCAATCCAGACATGATGCTCCCACATGTCCCAGTTAAATAAATAACATTTTTTTAAGTACATTTTGAGAAGTTTATAACAATTGGTATGAATACTAGCATAATATGAACCCATACAAGCACCTCATTCATCAAATCATTAAAAACTAAAATATAGCACATTCCTAAGTCAAAGAAGATGAGGAAAACTTTGCTTTGTTCTCATTCCCATACATATATCATTCTGTTCTTTCTACTCTATTGTTTCCGCGCTGCCCACGATGGCAACATGGTGATTTCTATTATAGAGCAGTTTCCAGGTGGTCCAGTCTTGCTTAGTACCACCTTCTAATGCAGGGTTAGGGAACTCTAGTTACTTATACACTCTAAAATTCTTACAATGCTTGTCATCTTTATTTGAAAAATGATGAATAGAGTAAAAATTACCTTTGTATAGATATTTTGCTGTTGCCTGAATATATTCCTTTTCATATCTACTCTGATTCGTTTGCAAGGATTTAAAATTCCATAATTATATATTTGGTGCAAGAACAAAAATAGCTGAGGTATTTTTCAGCTTTTGCCTATTTTTATAATAATTATTTTTGAAGAAAGCAGTTTGTACATGCTTGTAATGAAATAAAAGTGCTGTTAAACACTTCACTGAAACTAAATATTGAATCTCCAAATGATTTGAATTTCATGCACCTTTTATGATAACAATTTACTACCGTTATTCTTGCATCATCTTTCAGAAGTTACCAAACTGTGCACAACATCTGTCATGCTTTAACAGCCAGTAAAATAATAACAGTAAAACACAAAGACTGTTATTCTACTGTGGCCTTGATTCAATAAAAATAATTTTGTAGCTAACAGGGTATTTCCATACAACTAAACCTGTGAAGTATGTAATTGATACAAAAACCCCAGAGGACTGAAACTAACACATCTTAAACTATTTGCTTTCTCCTCACTATCTCATTTCTTTTACACAATACTTATTGTGTTACGTGCCAAATCCACCACATCTTTCATCATAAAGGCTGGTATATTTCACTCTGGTATGCCAGTCTTTACATACTATTGCTGAAGTTCTCACACAGTAGATGCTCTGCTATTTCCACAGTAGAATAACTTGAAAAACTGCTGTTGTCTTCAGAAATGCATGACTTCGAATATAAGAAATGCTCCCATGGTGTCATTTATTTTGCACACTAACCACTGGACTCACTAGAAATTGACCTGTGCCCTGTCTTACTTTAGGACATTTAGAAGAAAGTTAAATTGCATAGTACAATGAGGTATGTCATCTATTTCCATAAACCCACTTGCCCTATTTCACTTGTTACTGTAGTTCCTTCAAGTAGAAAATAGTTATTTACCTACCTACTTACCGCTTTGCCGAGTCAAGGCTAGAATCATTCGTGCACATGGGAAAAAGAATATTTAATGAGCTACACAGGAATTAACTGAAGTGCTTTACAGTTGTCCCTAATAAAGTAAGTGGAAATCCATGAGGAATTAAGCATTTATGAACTGCACCTTCAAATTAAATTTAGTGATTTCCTTAGTGGCATTTCTAAAACTAGGCCATGGGAATACAGCAGTATTTTGCAACTGTGCACATGAAATTAGAGCCATCATATGACTTTTATTTCAGTTTAAGGCTTTCTTGTAGAAAAAAAAAGTGCATTAATAACTGTGTTATGATACACATAGTATGTTGAAGAGGGAAAGTGCTGTTGTGACTAGTATATTACCTTTTTTCCCATTACAGTTGTGGTGAACCATAAGCACTGTCAACTGTAAAATGGGAATATGCAGCAAAAACACGGTACCCCTCCAAGAAGGCATGGAATGACTTGAACCTTATGCATTTTGCAGTCTCTGTATGGTGTATATAACTTCACTGAGCAAATGTATGATTGACATTAGGACAGTATCGATCACATTCATCATGCCTCTGTGTCTCAGACCACTGCTTTTATTGCAAGGACCTTTGTGATTTTAGGGCAAGGGAAAACATAATAATTACTTTCTTTCCGAGTGAAAATATATGCACCATGAACCTTCTCTGGCTGAGCTGGCTGAGACCAAAAATGCACAAAGTTGAAATGGGTGAGCAACCAACCTTGGCGAAATATCGCATCCTTGCTGCATAAAGGCACCCAGGGAAAACCAGAGACTATTAAATATCCCAAATTCATTAGTTGATTCATTAGTTTGTGTTTCTCTTCCATCTTCAAATTCCTCAGTGTGCCACTCGTATGGGCTAAATCTGCTGACCAAGAATAAAACTACACTGACCCCAATGTAGGCAAAAACAATGCACATCCAGATTTCATATGCTAATGGATCAAGAAATGAAAACACTCCTGGCTTGGACTTCTGAGGCTTCTTGATCATTATTGATATCCCCAGGCTCATAAAGGGCTTTGAGAAGTCAATCACCTCTTCTCTCACCAAAGTTATAGTTAATGGAGCAATTGCAATATCGGCCTTCTGTAAAGGAAGAAAAGAGCAAATAATAGCTAATATGGTGACCAGAACAAAGAATGACTTAGCTTCTACTGCAGTTCACAAATGGAAAAATACAACAGCAGAGACACTGGCAACACTTGTTTCACCAATAAACCCTATGGAGAATTTCAGAAATGTTTAGTTTACTGAAATACCTATAAACATATGGCTGGCATATTATAAGCTTGCCTTTTTACACATGCCCTTTTAAAAGTAGATGACATTTAGAAGTATTAGTAAAGTACACTGCCTTTCACCTGGTGAGAAGGATGAAATATGCATGCACTTCCCCCAACGTCATTTGCATTTGAGATCTAATTCCATGTTTTACTTTCAAAACTTTTCATGCCAAAACAAATTACTACTTCTCTACCAAAGGAATTAGGTAATTTTCCTCTACTGAGAAAACTAAACAAAATCTCATTCATTCTACCAGTTATCTTGAATGGCTTTAATAGAAAATGTTTTCTTACCCCATAAACAAGTTCTCCAACCATCCCATTCCAGATTTTTGTGTCTGCATCCCTTGCCCCATACTTGCCATCCCCAACGATTGTGAGCTTATATTTGAATCCACAATGTTTTGCAATTTCTGTAGCTAAGTCCACACAATAGCCCTCATATCGATCATTTCCTTCAAGCATTTCATGATTTTTCTTCATCATGACGTATGGGGACTCCTGCACAAAAAGAACTTGCCTTAGCTAGTTTGTAATGAGACAGATCTATCAGTTGTGCACTTCATAGTTTATAATGTTTCCTTTGACATGTGGAAAAAAAAGGGAGAATATATATCAATCATACATGCTACATGTATGTTAGCTGTTAACTATTAATGTGGCATGTCCTTAACACATTTAAAAGCTGTGTTCTCCACAGTCATACATAAATGAAAATACTTACAGGTATAGTGACTCCCAGCAGTATGTTAATAATGACCATGAATGTTAACAGGAGTTATGCATTCAGAGAAGAAAGAGTAAGTTCCAAAATCAGTTTATTTCTCTCATCCATTTTTGATGGAAGAAGACAAAGGTATTTAATTATTCTTCTTGTTGTCTTAATACAGAAAATTATTTCCTATTTCACAACTACATCCCTCCCTGGGAAAACACTTCAGGCTTTTAAGGCTATGTCTTTATTGAATTACTACATGAACAATAGGTATGATACTTAATAACTTTGTGGCAAAGTTCTATAATTGGCAAAATTGGTAATGATTTGTAATTCATACTGAAGTAATGCATCTTCTCTTTGATCAGTTGTTACTAAATTATTCTTGCATCCAGTGACATTCCCATGGTAGCCTGTGACTTACTTGTCCAAACTGATAAAAGAAGCTGTGTAACTTAAAGAAAAATGATGTTCTGACAGTACATAAAGTTATTTTCTAGAAAACTAGAATGCAACTTTTCATTTCATTTTACACTACAATCCACAGTAGCTACAATTCCAAAACACTGATGCAGTCTCTGCTGTTTGGCAAAATCCATTCTCTGAAACTAATGCTATGATTCTGCTTCTCAAAGTTCTTCTCCTTTGAAAGCAGGAATTTCATTTTCAGGTCTAAAGTCTTTAATTTTCTGGGATGTTCAATCAATAACTGTTTGTCTTCTACAAAACAAAACCACATACTGAATCACAGGTTTCTTTCATTTACAATTTTTATTTACATGAGCAACAGGTCACAACCTCAAATAATAAAAAGGCAGTATGCTCAAACTAACATAATGACGAGAAACAAATCACTGTAGGACAGACTGTCTTGTGACAAAATATGAGGTTAATTACCAAAATAGTGGTGACAATAATAGTCTTATTCTCTAGTCCTGAAGATTCATTTCCAAGAGGGCCATCAAGAGGATTCACAACCATTTTGTCCACTTCACTCCAATATCCAATCTAAAGAGAGTTTATAGGATGCACAGACACAGTGAATATGAACTTTCACAGAAAAGGTAAAGGCCATTATTACTATGCCCTTGATTTCTGCTCACAGAGAACTATTTTAGCTACGGATTTACTAATGTAAATAGGTTTACTGATGTAGATGAAGACTATAACATAGCAAAAAAGACTGAACTAATGATATTTGTTCAAATTAATTTGTCCAATACAGGTACACTGTTTTCATTTGCATATTAACAGGTTTTAGTACCAACACCACAAAGAGCAAGAATGAAAGGGTTAGGAAATATGCCAAGATTAGGGAATACAATAGAAACTGGCTTTTCCTGAAAGTTTGGAATTAGAACAGAAAGATAATCATATTTAAAGAAACTTCACTGAAAATATTGATTCTGCATTTGTCACTCAGAAGCATATTTCCTCATATTCTGGCTCACATTTAGCAATTCAGATCAGAAAACAAAAAGCTTAATCCACAAAACAAAGAAAAAGTAAGTAATACTTACCAGAAATAAAAGCTCATATTTGTTCGAAAGAAATAATACCTATTTTTAATTTGTTCTGTCAGGCCATTTTAGAACACACCTATGAATAAATATTATCACAATTCATGCTTTAAGTAATCCACAGTGTTTCATTACCTACCTTGTCCCGTTGCTTAGCATGGCAAAACCGTTAAAGACACTGTAAGACAATTGGAATTACCTTCCGAGGACCAGTGCTTTTGAGTTCCATGACGTTTATTGTAAAATTGATTCTCTTTCCATTCTGATCAAACTTTATATTCCCTGTTAGACCTTCCACCTGAACCTACATAAACAAAGATCAAAGTGGTATAATTACGTTTGCTTCTCTTTAGAAAACGCATTTTGTATTTCCAGAAGTGACTGTTGGTATTTCAGAAATATCCAGTTTATAGTCTTTTCCATACACGATACATTCACTTAGAGATAATGTTCCTGAAGAGTTCAATTCCACATTATTCCCAGCAAGATCCAGGCATCTTAGCAGACTGGATGGCTCTTTTCAAGCATATACAGAGAATTTCAAACACACACTTCTCCCAGCATTCACTCCAAGGAAGTTACCTGTTTCAATGCCCTTTCTATTTCTACACCATGACCCCAGGGTACAGCTGGATTTGCAAGACAATCTCCAGCATTTCCTCTCCTGGAGATCTCAATCCTCTGTTTACGCAAATTACGGAAAGCTTCTGTCATCACTTGAACAGCATCGTAAGTCAGAGCAGATGTATACTGAAAAGAAGTGGAAAACAATTAAAAACCATCTTCAGCTTCACCTTACAATCCACTCATTAATCAATAAACACAGAAATGCATTGAAAGGACAGCAAGATATACTTTAAATCAGACGAGTCTGTATTTGGTTTGGAGGTCACTAATACAAAAGGTCACTAATAATTCCAATTAATGAAGTGTTCTCCATCAGAATGGTTAGGGGTAGTGCTAATAAGTCTAAATTGCAGATCTTCAATGTGAATTACATTCATTTCTCACTACAACTATGCAATAGTTCTGAGTGTAGATATGGCTGAAAGTTGATGGAGGTGAAAGAGGGGAAAAAAATTTCCACTATTTACCTTGATTTACCTTTTAAAAATAATAAATTCTCTGATTATACTACTCATGGAGATGTGTTTATAGATTTCTAGACTACATCTCCTCCCACATCTATACACAAAAAACCAAACAGCATATACACACACATATATATATATACATGTGTTTAACTTTCATCTGTTCAATACAAAAACTCAGGGGTAGATGTTCTCAACTACACAATATCTTATCAACATGATGTAAAAGCAGGTTTTGGAATGAGATGTCTGGAAGAAGCAGTGCCTCTCAAAGAGCAATACAGTGAGGAAAAGCCCCTTGCTCCTAATCTGGCACACCATAAGAAGCCTTTTAGATACCAGAGGAGAACCCTGCAATAACATGCATCAGAATCTAGGACTAAATAGTCAAAAAGCATTTCTCATCAGTAGCAGGAAAATTTTACATCTTAACTGAATAGAAACCATGTGCACATGCACTGAGAAGTTCATTGGTTGGGCTTTGTGAGTCCAGAACACTGCAATTATGCCAAACAGAAGGGATATTTTTTTGAAATACGGGCAAGAACATAACTACTTACAGTCTTATGAATGAATGCAGTGATCTCTGTGCAGACTCTGAAAATATATAAACTGTAAAGCAGAGAGAAATGATATATTGGCTCTTTGCTTCAATGGCTCAGATTTTAATGTGATTTTTAATTAGCTAGCTCAATTAAGACAGAAGGTTTGTAATTGCAATCAAGGCTGGCTCCCGAACTGAGGTAGTTTTTTGATGTGTATTGAGTCTGACTGAGCTGGAGTTATTTTTCCCTCCCAGTGCTGTGCTTTGCACTGAGAGCTGGAAAGGTGCTGGGAACACCCCCTTGTTGTGGCTGCTGCTGGGCAGGGCTCACAGAGCACCAAGGCTGGTCTCCAACATTCCTCCTGCAGTGGGATGGGGTGGACAAGATCCTGGGAGGGGACAGGACTGGGACAGCTGACCCAAACTGACCAAGGGGATATTCCAGATCATATGATGTCAGCTGAACTATAAGAGGAGTTGGGAGGGGGATCAGCTTGTCCTCCAGACCAATGACTATGCTTTTGGAAAGGGCCAGACATCACCTGGAGGTGGGAAGTAGAGAATAAACCTCTGTTTTCTTTTGCTTCTGCATGCAGCCTTGCTTTGCTTTTCATTAAACTCCCTTTGTCTTAACCCACAAGTTGGTCCAGCTGAGAGGAGGAGAAGGGGTAGTGATTGATGTGCACCCCACACCCAGCCAAGGTCACCACAGTGTGCACACTCTCACACCTTGGAGAGGAAGAAAAGGAAGGTGGAATTCTTGTGGGTCTTTTTCAGATATATAAGCTTATGAGCTGGTAAATGTGAATCTTCTAAGGAAAGTTTTCTCAGTGACTTGTACAGAAATTGTTACAGGGATCAGAACAGCAGAAGGAAAATGCGAAAGACTGGCTGAAGCCAGTACTGATTTCTACTACTGAAGCACCAGTGATTAAGTGGTAGACATGAATTTAGAGATGAGAAGAATATAATGGAGAGGAGAAGGGACCCTGACTCATTACTTTGGGGCTGACTAGCAATAGAGAAGTATTATACAGTAGTACAGTGTTTTGAGGAACTTTGGACAGACCACTGTCATCAACTACTGACACATACTTTGGGTAGCAGAGAAAATACGAGTAGGAAACTGAGAATTCATGGTGCTAATTCAGTTATTCCATGCTACACTTGATCACTAGGATAAGTTTCATTTATTACCTCAAGAATATTATTCTTTTTGTATATAATTACTGGCCTGAATATTCACAAATCAGTCATATATTGTTTGGGTAGGGCTTTGTCTATCAATATATATCTGTATGTTTACACATATATAGAATCCAGATGCTTTAATTTAGGTTAAGTCAGTTTTCTTCTAAAGATCTCAAAATACTTCACAAGCATCCTACACCTTCATGTTGTTGAACATGCCATGAAAGCTAACAGCCTTTGCATCATTTCTTATTGCTTTACTCTGCATACATTTTCAGCTTCTAATATCCTTCATGGATATGAAAAAAACGAACCACAGATTAATCAATAAGATGCAAAATTTGCAAACTAAAAGTGAACAAGAAATTAGAGACAGATAACCTGCTCGAGTATCTGTGTGTGCATAATAAAACTGTCCTAAGGTACAGAATGATTTACTCCTGTTTTGATTCACTTTGTTTTATGCTGGTGATTCATAGATGTTATGATCTGCAATATTAAAATAAGTGGGAACACTATTTTAAATATTATTCTGTGGAAGTAATCTCTTACAGAGTACTATTTTAGAGTAGTGTAAGTCTCCTAACTTCACTCCAGATCCTTGAACTTTACATGAAAAAATCAGCAACTTTAATATAAAATGGTATAGGTATTAAGCTATCATTCCTACAGAATCAGCTGTAAATGAAAATTTTAGCATTTTTTGAAAAAATCAAAACTTTTGAAATGCTATTAAACACATTTGAGAGTGGGCTGACAGATGAAAGAATGGAGAATTCACGAACTGATAGGAATTGGCTACCTCCTTCAGCATCTCTTGGGATACTGTCATGACAGAGCATGGAAATGCAGTTATTTCAGTAGAAATAAGAGACATTGTTCAATATTACACACAAAATGTCATTATAAATCCAGATGGCTTTTAAATGTGCCCATAACCATGCACTGTTCCAATTGTTCTGCGTAGGCATTAGCACCCATGGGGTCTGTAAGAAGCACATGTCAGGCTGGTTGCCATTCAAACTGCAAAGAGGCTTTAAGCAAAGGAGCATCTTTTGCCCATCTATGGGCATGCTCCAAAAACTGAAGACATGACAAAATTGGTGTGTGTGTACACACACACGCACACACACACACACACACACATATATATATAGAGAAGATACTTTGAAATATTATTTGTATTTCTTTTAACAATCTTGGTCCCAACTGAAAGGGGAAGAAAAATTCATAAAATGTATAATTACCATAACTATTTTTAAAAAATTAATCTCAGTAATGATGGGATTTAATATCAAGCCCTATTTATGTTAAGAAATATACTATCTTTATTACTTTTTGTTTCCAGAGGTTGTAGGGTCAGATCAACCTCCATGTTGATGACAGCCTTCATTTAAATGTAATTCTACATACACAACAGATAAACAAATTATAGGTGTTTTTCCTCTGAAAGGCCATAATATTTTAGACAGAACATCAGATGCAAAAAAATGCTTTAAGCAACCTGTCACCTTAAAAAAAATAATTAAGTGCTCACATCCAAAACTGCTATCCAGAAAACCTGATGATTTTGTAATGTGTTTGTGATGCTCTTTAGGTGATACTGATCTGATCACAGGCCCAGGCCAAAGGTTGACCTCTAGATGAAACCCATAATGTTATATTTTGTAATCAATAACTGAACTTTATTTTGCTTAATTAACCACCAAAAAACTATTTACGTTAGGACTTTGTTATAATGCTTAGGCTGCAACGATTAGTGTCTCGTCAAGAGATGTGTAGCTAGAGCTAAAATAGATGGTGAAACAAGACATCAAGCCTGTTGAAAGATCAGACCTTGTGGTTAGAATTAAAATAAATAGTGAAAGTAGACATCCAAAGATGGGACCTTGTTGAGAAATATGTGGTTAAAAACAAACAAACAAAAAAGATAGGAAAACTCCCTTGGTCTCACTCAAAGCTTGGCCAGGCTTTGGGTGACACTCAACAAGGAAAATGACACCAGTTGTTCCTGCACAAATTAAAATTGAAGTCATCCTGACTTGATGAATCTGGTAATTAAGTATTATAAAAGCTCTACCCTCTTGCAGTGACTTCAGAGACCTCGACTACAAGCAGACACATTGCACAGGATCTCCCAGTTGCCAGGACAGGCTCCCCAGTGACTGGGTCTGCAGGATGGTGAGGTATCAACAGGGCAATTGCTGACGTGTCCTGTTTAATCTCTATAGCTTGCTTTCTGTAGTACAGATTAGGTTCATTACCTTGCTTGTTGCCCCCACTGCTTTTAAGAAAACAACTTGCCCTTTTTGTCATGAAGTGCCTTATTTTAGTTTTGCAGCATGTGGAGATAAACAGTAAAATAAGCCTGTTCTTTTAATTGGTGTGAGTCCCTTCAGTTGACCCTGTCAACTGTCAACACATTAGGTTATCTCCTTGTTTGCTTTAGGAGGGTTTATAGCCCAAGCTAGGCACCTGCCTAACATTTAGACCTACATTCCTGGAAGTCTAAATCTTACATGAAAGACATGCTTTATAGCACACCCAGCACTGAAAAAACTGGGGCACTTGAATTATCTGAACACTCTTCCCTGTAGGATATTTTTAGGGGAAAATGACCTTCTTTCACTTCTTTTAAAATTGACTGTAGCAAGGTGCGTGGCCTTTGGATTTCACCTACTACTGTAATAGGAAGGATATTCCTGGACTGCAATTCCTCACCAAAAACTACTTTCAATACAGAAGAATATTCTTTTCCTCAGCCCTCAGTGATATTAAATAAGCAGAAAAAAAAAAAAAGAGAGAAAAAAAAGAGTGCAGGTGCTTTCTTCCATTTATTTATTTTATTTTGTTTCTTTGACTTTACACTGAGGACAGAGGTTTTAAAGTACTTGGCCTTCCATTACATTTAATGCAATGGCCAAAGATAAGAACTAAAGCTACAGTAAAACAGATTTTTCTTCAAAATATCAGACATGCAAGAAGAAAAATAAAAAACATGGATCTGAGCAAAAAGTCTTAGCAACAAAGTAAACCCTTTCTCTTCAAGGGGGAAATAAAACAGTGCAGATCTTCTTAATGGCACTGGCATTTGGATCTACCAAAACACCAGACTTCTTCCATTCAGAAGAACAGAAAGTCAGGATGAAAATCTTACATCCATTCAGCTAGCAGACAAGTTGTCTGGGAATTTATCCCTTCCATGATACAGAAGGTCAAAGTAACCTAACACCTTGCCCTCTATTTTGTGTAAAGGTATTACAAAGACCTCCACCACATCAGATAATCTTAGAAATCCTTTAACCTTTGCTTCAACTAAGTCATCTGTGCCCACAGCAAGATGAGCAGATATGTCCTGCCATTCACTCAGACTCCACCAGGTTGTTTTGTCTCAGCTTTTGCAGATGACAGCATCCAGCTGGTGAGATGAGTCAATATTGTTCACTCACTGTGTCAGTAAGGATGCTACAGCACAGTGCACTGCTGGAGAAGGCTTTTATTTTCTTGTTGCTCCAATAATCATATATAAGCAATTTAAAGTCGACAATGCCAAATTTGTCAGGGTGTTCTCCTAGCCAGTGATATTAACAGGACAATTTTTCTGTTACTCAAAAAATAAACCAGTACAGAACAACTAAACAAAACCTTTCCCAGTGTAGTAGTTTTGAAATCTGTCATCCTATGCTGCAATATAGAATACCCTTCCTTTAAATACTTCTAAATGAGAAAGAACAACTAGCAAGTATTAAAACAACAAGATCTTGAAAGGCCTATAGCAGCTTTCAATGAAAATTATCACACTCTATCTATACTTTATACCTTGCCTTCTGCCCATGAAAAATCCTAAATAATTAAAAATAAACAAATTAGGAAGGCACCTAATTTATCCTTATAGTAAAGGCAGAAACAGCTTCATACTATTAATAAATTACTTATCTGTACAAGTGTAAATTGTGCGTTCACTACACTCCCGTAACAACTTCAACTTAAATCATGGAGGCTCTTAAATTACTGGTTGGCTGAGTTTACTATCTAAAACCACACAACTTCAATTCCTTTAAAGGTCTACTAATTCTTGCCCTATTCTTTTCCATTTTTCTAGAAGCTTTTTAAACCCTACTGATTCTCAAACCTAAGCTTATTCCCGTCGAGCTTTGTATAATGAAAAACCATGAAGAGCTTGACAAAAACTTGAGAAGTTACTTGGATTTGAATACACAGAGCTTGACAGAAATAATTAAACCAATTATTTGGATTTGAACCCACAGCAATTTATTTATTAAAAAGATGGTGTTGTCTTCTACTCCAAGCCACTGCATATGGAAAATATAAATATTGAAAAAATAAGTAAGACTTTACAAACATTGTTGTAATCTTCTAATCTTAAACAGAATGCACTTGCAAAAAAGCAATGCCACTGATGAGAAAATAATTTTTAATTTATTGTAAACCACAGGAACATATCCCTTTTTAAACTGTCACCATGTGAATACATAAAAGTTTTCTACAAGGCTAAACTAGAGGAAAGTATGTCAGTCATCACAACGTTAACAATCATCAGGATTCAGCAAGGAAAGCAAGCCTATGGTTCTAGCAGTGAAAACAGACAAAATTTCAAGCAGAGGATGAGAACATAATGTAAAAATAGGAAGGTAAAAGACTTTTCTGAATAAAATCATGCTGCAAGAAATTGATTTGGAAAAGCTGGTATGAATGTAGGAAGTCCTAAAGTGGGGGTGGGATGGGTATCAGGAGGGGACTGGCTGTTTTGAAGAGGGTTGGTTTTTTTTCTTTTTTTCTACTGCATTACCCTAAAATATATTAGAATGTAGGAATCTGAAGAGCCTCTATCACAAAAGTAACTTCTTCAAAAATTAAGGCAAGACATGTAAGAGCAAATTTATGTCATAGATACACATTTTACAATATGCTCTTTTACTAAAATATATATTGAAATATAGTCTTCAGTCACTGATCTTTTTATTATAAAAACGGCCATCTAAACATTATTAAATATGGTAAATACCCATGAGTTGAGCTTTTATTCATGAGAAAGTTATTGACATGATCAGAAAAACATATTCTAGACTATTTTCTAATAGAATAATTCACAGTTGATGCAATTAATGAAGACAGTACAAGAGAGATTAGATGACTCTGTTTTACAAATTGATTGATACTATATGAATGATAAGAACCTGAAAATGCCAGTAGACTCTTTAGTTATATTATAGTTGTAGTTAACAGAAAACCCTGTATAGATTCCTGGAAATAAATTATTTACCCTAGAAGTTGAACAACACTGCAACAGAAATTATTCTAAATTGGAATTTCATATGATGATTCTTTAGACTGGAATTTTTGAGTAGCCTAATAAATAAAGCCACACTAAATGATCTTTTAATTTGTTTTTAATACATTCTGAATTATCACCATTCTCTGTAACAATCTGTAGGAGAGCTTAAGAAAAAAAATCAAAACAAATCAACAGGATCTGAAAGTTCTTATCATACATACTGCAGTATTCTAAATATTTCCAAAACCTGCCAATTAAAGCTTCATCTTATCCTATTTCTCCATCAAACTCTCCTGTTCTAATTAGCATTGGTGTTGATAAAGCCAGAGGTATCCCTGATCTTGCTGAACACTTGAAGCATGAAGAACAACTTCCCTCTGTTTCTATCAACTATAATGAAGGGAGAAAGTGTCTCTGGAAAAAAAAAAAAAAAGGCAGGAGGCATCCACTGCACTTTGATGGATGAAGATCCCTGAACACTTATAATTGCTAAGAATAAGTGGATTCAAATTCAAGGAAACAAAGCTGCAGGGACAGCAGGACTTGGCTGTAGTATCCTGAAGCCTGGCAAATAATTCTGTTTTAGCACAGTTGAGCCATTTTACTTCCAGGATCTAATGATCTAGGTCCCTTTGTGTGTCTGAAACAAATCTACAGATATTGCCTCAAACTACCCCCTGCTTTCACTGACAAAATGTTCCATTCTTTAACTGATCTTTCTTAAAAAAAAAAAAAAAAAAAGGAAAACACAAAACAAAACTCAAAAAAACAAAACCCAAAACCAAACAAAACAAAGGAATTTGCTCGAAGGAGTGATTAGTTATGCAAGAGAGCCTCAAGCAGTTCCAAAGAAGCATTAAGTTTAAGAGTGAAATATCTTACATCCACATTTTTCATATATATTATTGCAAGTAGAGAAGATTGAATACTGGGATTCAAAAGCCCAGTGAAACCAAGTAGCTAGAAGACCAGATGCTAGATGTACATTTTTAATGCACAAAAAAACAGAACACAAGGACTAGAAAATGTAGGCAGGAAAATCACACAAATCTAGTCTTACAATGACACTTAAAAAAAAATAAAATTACTCCAGTTAGTTCTTGATCAAATACTGTGATAAATACTGACATTAACTTTTTTTTTTTAATTTTTATTTAGAAATCATTATTATCTACTTGAATTCAGGCATAATCAATAATATTTTTTCCATTAAAACTCTGGCAGGTGCAACAGAATATGACCTCTGACTCTTAGAATCATAGAATGTTTAGGGCCAGAAGGGACCTCCAAAGGGCATCTAGTGCAGCCCCCCTGCAGGGAGCAGGGACACCCTC
>JANHGL010014083.1:26758-40426 GCA_024611195.1 Ceyx melanurus
CCGCTCACTGCAGGGGGCTGCACTAGACGCCCTTTGGAGGCCCCTTCCAGCCCTAAACATTCTATGATTCTATGATAAATATATTTCAACAGTGTCATGATGGTAAGGAAAAAAAGCACAAGTAAAATAAAAAATAAAGTAACACAAATGAAAGCCCTGAAAGGAGGACTGTCTCTGAGGTATGTGAAGCTCTTATTTTCATTTCTACAGCATTGCACTCACATGTAGAGCTGGCACTTCAAAGAAGATGGGTAACAAATACAGAGGTTCCAGAATAAAATGATGAACAGGATCTTAAGAGTAGAAAATTCAAAGGAATAGGGATTATTTAGTTTAGCAAGGGAGGAAACAAGGACAAATATAACAATCAGCCTGAAATATAGAAGAAAAGCTAAAAGGTAGACCTTCCTCCTATCTGCTGAAATTAGATAAAGAAGTAAGCAATTAGGTGATGCTGCTTTAGGTTAGAACAAAAACAAAAACCAGAAAACAAACAAACAAACAAATCAAGAAAACCAACCAAAAAATGTCAGCTCTGAAACAGCACTTAGGGAAGTTGTGATATCACTATCCACAGGAACTGCACAATCTAATTCTGCCTTCAGGCTGGGAGAACAGGCTGTGTGACTACTCAAAGACCTTTCCTGCCTGTTTCTATGATTTCTATGATTCTCCCTCAAGGAGGAGAATGAAATGTGAGGTATCTCTGTAGTTACATGCAGTGGCAGTAATGCATGTATGAAGGGTAAAAGATAAAGCTAGACAAAGAAATACAGTAACTGATACAATCAATGTCTCCAAACACTGCAATATATAACCACATTTTACTCCCTGCCTCAGTACCTCTAGTATTTACAAATTATCAGTGCTATCCTGTAAATTCCTTGAGCAGACAATATATAAACTAAGATAGATCAGCCTTTTTAACTTAAAACATCTTTTAAATTAATTAGTGAAAATAGAAGTTTCAATTAATTTACTTTTCAGATCCATAACAAAGTTAATCTCAACAACCCACTCCCATTCTCCTTCAATCCTGTCAATTTCTAGATGATTTGGAGGGATCTATCATGGAAGAAATAAAGGGAGTACCTGTGATAAACTTAAAGATTTTAATCCTATAATAAAACACTGCAGCTACTTCTGTAACACCCTTGCAATTTCCTCCATCCTGTTAGCAGTACTAGAGACACCCAAATCCTTAACACTGTGTCCCACTGATTTATTTTTTATATCAGTGAGGAAAAACTGCATCTTGGTTTCAGTTACTTTTTTACTTTATTCATGTGTTTCACTGTCATTATTTCTGAAGAACCTGAAACATTAATAGGTAAGTAGGTAGGTATATTTGGGCACTCAAGAATCAGAGACACAAGAATTATATTAATGACCCAAAGCCACAACCCTCCCTGCCTTTTCCTAAATGATAGCAATACATATCATATGTACATCACATACATAACATAAATGTATCTAAAGGTATGATATACACTCCAGTTCGTCAAACATCAAATGAAAAATTCACCTGCTCCATCATAAAGACTTTATAATAAAAAATCACCACAGAAAAATCATAGCTTTAAGTAAGTAATCCCTAAATTTGGCCTCAGGAAAAAAAAAAAAAGATCCTACAAACTTCATTTTTTAATTTAAATTAAGATTGTGTGTTTTAAAGGATTTATGTTCCATTAATTTATTAGGATTTATTTTTCATTAATTCTATTCCTTGCTGAAACTTCTTATTCATCTCATTATAAATCAAGAATATGCTTCATATTCAAACGACAGTACCAAAGAAGTTATGCCTAGAACTTTTTTCTTAATACATTTTTGAGTTATTTATGTTTACTCATCTTTAATACAACTGCTGATTGTATTGCTTAAAGGAATAAATTATTTACCATTAAAAATTGCTTTATTGTTTTAACAGCTTATAAGCACCAATTAATTCTAATGATGGTCACAGAAGGTAGGAAGGTACTATGATCCTAGCTTTAGCCAGAGTGAAAACTCAGGGAAGTTTAACCATTTGCCCAGTGCCACATCTTTTGTTACTCAGGCCTGAAATCAGACCATGATTCTGAACCTCAGGCATACCATTTAATTTAAAACATATGCCTAAATCCTACAAAGCCTTTTAAAAGCAACACTCTTTCTGTTACCTTGGGAGATTGTTTTATCTGAAAATGCTAGACCTGTGCTCCCTGGAAGCCTTCACATGACTGGGCATTTGCCCTTAAAACATTTCAAAGCACAGAGAAAGAGAAAAAAAAAAACCACAAAAAAGTAGATAATACATCATCACATCCAAAGCTATTACCTAACAAGCTGTAAGGCACAGATTTAGGCACACAAGAAAATATAATGTTGTCTGGAACATTGTTGACAGTGCAGGTTCTTTGCTCAAACAGTCCTATGAGAAACAATGTTAAAAGTACCCCAGAGAAATACAAAATTATGTGAGCACAGGAGGTCTGGAAAGGTGTTTTCTGTCTCTTGTCTTTCTATTCCAATTCACAACTCCCTGTTCATCTGTCCAAGCTGAAACACATATAACCCATACCTTAATTGTACTAGTGTGAGCACCAGGATATTCTTTTTCCTCCAGTGTTGACCAACGTTGTATAAATTTTGACACCAGAGGATCATCATAGTCAACTATCTGAAATCCTGAGACATTAGCTCCTCCAAACTGAATTTTTGACAGATCTCCATCGGTAAATCCCTGGGCACAAAAAAAAAACCAGTATGTCTGTTATTCCAGCAGTTTCAGCAGATCTTTCAGTAGGATATACAAATAAAAGTTACCACAGGACTTCTACTGCAGAAGTATAAGCCAACTTTTTCCTCAAACAGGATCCAAGATTAAACCCTGGGTTGCCAGGATTAAGTCGTTAGTTTCGCCACCGCCTCTTGCTGCTTACACCTTTATAAAGAGCTGTCCTTGACATGCTTACCTTCCTAAACTATCTTGGCAATTTCCATTGGACTGCTTAAAGGAGAAAGGGAACACTGACATCAATAACAGTTAGGCAAGCAACTTTTAGCCAGGAATAGTTACAGCCACAGTTGTGCCCTCTTTTTGCTAGGAACAGTGAAGCACGTGGAAGTACTTACCACCTCCCCTGCCTCCTCCTGCCCCTACAAAGAATCACTTCTTCTTCTTGCAAACAGCACATTTTGTTTTCCATGAAGTGTTTTAACTTGCCCCAAACGTGAATACAAATTACACAAAATACTGACTTCAACAAAATATTGACAACATGATCAGAAGTTGCTACAATTCCTATACTTGAATTACTGTGCGTTAATGACAGTCAGCAAGGACATGCTGCTGCTGCCAGTGCAGACACCTCTACAGGGCTCATGAAACTTTGTCAATATGTCTGTTCCTCAGAGAGAAACCAGTAAGTTGGAGCACAAGAGGTTTAAGGTAAACACAAGGAAAAACTTTTTCCCAGTGAGGGTGCCAGAGCCTGCAAGGAGCTGCCCAGCCCCACCTGGATCTGTTCCTGGGTGACTTGGTCTAGGTGATCCTGCTCTGGCAGGGGGGTTGGACTAGATGATCTTCTAGGTCCCTTCCAACCCCTAACATCTGTGAATCTGTGAATCTGAATCTGTGAATTTCCATCTCATCATGAGGACAAACTTCACTGGGAGAGTGTCAGAGCCTGGAACAGGCTGCTCAGGGGGGTTGTAGAGTCTCCTCATCTGGAGGCTTTCAAGACACACCTGGACCTGTGTGGGCTGCCCTGGGTGATCCTGCTCTGGCAGGGGCACTGGACTTGATAAGCTCCAGAGGTCACTTCTACCCCCTACCATTCTGTGATTCTGTGACTTATGAACTTGACGTTTGAACAGGATCATTCATTGTATATTTTGACCTCCATCTATCAGCATGTTTTATTCTTAAAATAAATCAATTTCTTAACAGACTGATCAGACTGGAGTAGAATATTATCACATTAAAGAAGAAAGAAGGTAGATAAAGTGAAGAAGCTGGGATATGATCAAATAATAGATAAATTTTCTTTATGGCAGAGAAAAAGTTTCAAAATCATTATTATATATATTTTATTTATTACACAAAATATTTACACTATTTTCATTTAAACTGTGTAAGTCTGTAGGAAACAAATTTTCAAATACAAGATTAAGTAGGATTTAGATCTTATGGGTTTCCTGTTACAAGCATAAAGCAATGGCTAAAACAGCAACAAGGTAACATCATGAAACACAGTGAGCAACTGTTGGGAAATGTTTGTTTCGCTTGATACTCAAAGTACTGTTTATACATCTGCAATGCAAAACAGAAATGATTAACAGGGCAATTTTCAGATTTTATAAGACTTTTATGCTTGCTTTCTGAGTACTAATACTTTACATTTTTAATTCTAAAAAATATTTTGAAAATATAAAAATTAAACCTTACTGCTTTGCTTTTAAAGAGGCCTTTTGAGTGTAAGACTTCTTTGCACCTGTCCAGTGACATAAATGAATCTTCAGAATACTGCCTGCCTGGAGGAAGTGTTTTGATCAAAGATTGTGTGGAGAGAGGAACTATGTCTGAAGTGTGATAGACACACTATCGTTTCCTCAGTCACACTATCTGTTTCCTCAGGCCCCCCCAAGGACTATGGAAGACAGAGTGCCAACTAAATCACTCTGGGTCCTGATGGAATTTATATCGAATGCCATCATATCCCAAGAACAAATGATGCAAAAAATGACTTAGAGGCACTCACAACATGCAACCCCTGAAACTCTTTTCTGAAACAGACTAATTGGGGTTCAAGACTGTAGAATTTGCTTAGTCTGTTATAAAAAAGAAAAAAAGGAAAAAAAGAGCATTGCATTTGAATGTCTAGCTTCAGTAAAGAAGTACTGCTGACTTTAATGTCAGTAACATGATCCTTCACCTTCACGCAATTAAAAAAAATTACCTTGACAGAATTTAATGAGAGTTTCCTGAACTTTCCCCCTCAGGAACACTATTAGGAACACTATCAACTATACTGTTTGATCACCTCTGTTCAAGAAAAGATTCACTCAAACTGATTACCAAGCCAGTCTGAGGAATGAAAATGTGTAAAACTGAGATCCACTAGCCTAGCAGAATGAAAGCTGAGAACTGTAATTTTTTTAACTACTTTGAAGGTGAGAGAAGAAACATGAGTTTGCTGAAGGAATGTATCCGTCTATAATGCAGAAAGTTATTTTTCTCATCTCCGTAACTTATTTGTCTAAGGTATGTAGAAAAGGAATAAAGTTCTGCTGAAGGTGCTGAGGAACCTTCACTCCCATTGATGGGAGTGTCAGAAAAGGCTTTTTAGCACTGAAAAGACTCAGCCAATAAAACAAATACCATCTCAATACATGCATTCATTTAGCAAGGACAAAGATATTTTTCTATTTTCTAAAAAGCATTTAAAACATAACACTAGTTATAATAACACTATTTATAGTTATAATAACACTATCACAAACAGTAAAATGAGCAGTGCTGGTATTTTAAATATTTAAAATGCTTACCAGATTTGCAATGATATAATGGTATCCTTTAACATGTTTACCAATAGTGATAACCTGTAAAAAAGAAAAAATATCCCCATAATGGAGAATGTTCACCTGCTATATGGAATGAGCCTAAAAAAAAACCCTACAAAATGCAGTATGATGTAAAATCTAGTTATGAGCTTTATAGTATGTAATACTGACTTTGTTCTGTGCTTTACTTTTATTTTACCTAATGCACCACTGAACATACTCTCTGCCAGTGGAAATTCCTCATGTTGAAGCTCAAGTCCCAAGATCTGTAAAGAGTGGATCATGTTCAGATCACTGTGCTCTAGATTACTGATTACTATGTTCTAGATTCAAGGCACAACTTGGGCAAGAGAGAGTGGGGAGCACACAGCAGAAGCTCTAAGCCTCAAAGATTCATGCTCAGACCTGCTCTCTTCATAGAATTGTAAAGTTTAAAAGCCCACTGACATTAATAAAAGTCATCTATATGAGGAGAAAGTCTTCTAAAGTTCAAATAGTTGATTATTGACCTACAGCTTCCTCATAATCTCCTGCAAAGCCAGCTGGTGTTTTCTCAACATCTCTGCTGTCAGTCACGTAGCATGAATTCATCTCCCAAATAAACCCCATCAAGACTATACTATGTCTGCATGGGGGAGTCTGCATTTTGAAGCAAAGCATTTAATGATGATTCATTTATTTCCTCATTTAACATAGAACTAAAATATTCAGAATAGGTATCCTGTAACTTCTATCAGGCTAGTAGTGAAAGACAACCCACATACTTGCTTTTAAAGTTACAGAAATAAACTGAAGGCACTGGTTAACTTTTATATTACTAGAGTATGAGATTGAGAGATGTAACTTCTATGGCCTATGTCATGCAATTCATTATTCGTCTTTTGAGCTCAATGTATACCTAATGAATGAATTTAAATATTCAAGAACAGTAACTTGGTTCAGACTGCTTAAAACTCATTTCTTATTAAAAGGTTTAAGAACTATATTCAGATGTATTTCTTATGCAGCTACTGCTTCCACAGACATTTCAGTTAGATCAAGCAGATCTCTTATACATAAAATGCTTCTTCATCATTGGAGTCTGAGAAAACAACCAGCATCTGCAAGTCATTTGACCACTGGCTGGTAAGTCTGCTCTAACTGCCACTGGATAGCATTTGATTAATCTAGCTTTCTAAACCATTGTCCTATGCCATTCATGCATAGGAACACCAAGGATGCTGCCAGTTAAAAATTTGAGAAGATTCAATGCTGGCTCCAAAAACCATGATGAAAGAATGAGCTGTGGACACAAAGAGCTGTTTTTCCCTGTGTTCCTAGTACAGTAGCATGTCAGGCAGGGATAGCCAAGAAGTGGCAGTAATTACACAGCTGCCCAAAGGCTGCCATAGGAGGAAATGAGGTTCTGCCAAGCTGCCTGAGACAAAGGCCACACAATGAAGAGCACGGTAACACTGACCTGCCAAATCAGGGAAGAGCAATCAATACAAATTAGTCTTAGGAGAGATGAGGAATGGCAGTATTTTTCACCTCAACTTATATAAACCTTTGAAATCTGGAAGAGAAGCTGTAACATGAGAGAAAAACCCAAGAATGATAAAGCAACTTTGCAAACACATCCTATGTTTGTACAAAGATCCGAGGAATACAGAGTGCAACTGGGTGAACCTGAGGCTGCCATGACAGCTGAAAGTGTTAGTGGGATAAATCAAAGCACCACAATAAAATGATTGTTCAAGAATAGAAAGCGAGAAAGTAAAGAAGTTGCTGCTCTGTATCTCAAGAATGAAAATAATACCTTAGTATTTTTCAAGAAAAATCTGGTCAATAGAAAGCCTGCTGCACGTTTCTCAGTAAAAATAAACAGAAAAAGGAAAGGGAGACTCATCCAATGGGTCTACTTTAGGCAGTCTCATGAAAAGAAAGAAATTTTTGAGGGTGTTTTAGGGGAAGAATTTTTTTCAGGAATATATCTGGTAGAAAAGCAAGATGTGAAGTACATATGCTTCCCTTTTTCTTTTCCAAGAGCAGAACACACTCAAAGGATACTCGCAGGCCAAGAAACCCATTGTTCCACTCAGAACATAATTTTAAGAGACAGATAAAATTAATAGTGAAACAGTAATTTTAATTTTAATTAAGGCTATTAAAAAAAAATTCAAGTGGGTTTACCTTTTTATGTATGGAAGGCAAGTTACAGAAACAGAGTGTAGGGACAATAGACTCTTACAACAACTCTTACAAACTGCTAACTTATCTTGCAAAAAGAATTTCAAGGCTAAACCCATATCAGAAAGCTAACAGCAGTTTAAAAGACCATATTCTAGGGCATAGCAGTAAATAATTTTAAGAACAACAACTAATTAGAATTATATTGACTGATGTGTGGCTGATCCAGTTATCCAGAACTCTTCAGTGACTTGCAAATAACATCATTAGAAACAAAGTTCATCCTTCCATATGCTTGCACATACACACACGGCAGAAGTCTGTGGGGATAAGCTGTGAAAATCTAAGGCTCCAAACAAAGCAGAATCTGTCAAAGTGCACTTAGGGCAATAAAAATATCACAGAGCTGCAATCAAAATAAGCAGCAAATTAAAAAAAAAAATTATCTATTACTAAATAGACAATAAAAATGAGTGGTAACTAAATAGTAATGAGTTTTTATCTTTGAAAAGTGATAAAAGGAGAAACTGAAGACACACTCAGACAAATTTTAGTATCAGGAAGGACATTATAATGAATACTGCTTCATTTTGAAAGAATCTATAGGATAAGATAAGCAGTCAAGATCCAAGTATGTCAAAGCAATTTCTTTCCCTTTCCAATGAGGAAACAACAGCTGTTACTATTGTTTTGAGTCTAATAAGGCTTTTGTACTGTATGACATAATTACAAGCAAGAGCAAGGGGATGTGAACAAGACAAAAACTGACTCTAAGGTAAGCAAACAACTGTCTGCAATGCCACATAAGAACCAACTGAAGAGAACCCTTCAGTACTATTTCTCTCAAGCACTGCTCTACTTGGTACATTTCTTGATACGGAAAACAAGTCTGAAAATATTATTTTAAAAGACTGCAGATGACAGGGAGGTTGGAGAACAACCTCCTGCTCTGGAGAACAGGATCAAATTCAAGCTGATCTTTAAAAATTGAGAAATAGTTTGTGGATATGAATTCCAAATAAAAAAGACAAATACAATGCACTCTGCTTAGGACACTGCTCGTTGCCTGAGCCTCTCCAAACTGTAATGACCTTCATAACAAAGACCAAAATAACAATTCCTTCAAAAAAGCTACAAATGGACACGTACACTCTGATGATATATACCTACAGATGCTGCACAGTCTCACATGGTCAAGATCAAGCCAGCAGGGAGCTGTCCTTATAATTTCTCATTGTGCTCTGCATGAATGAACAGAAGCAGCAAGATGCAGAGACAGTAAGACCTTCCTAGACACTGGGATTGAAGAGGTGGATTTGAAGGTAATACAGTAATTTAAATCAGAGCACTGTGATGCTGCTGTGAAAAAGAAAACGACAAAAAAAGAAAAATGTTGGCAAATAATATATGTGTAGATGGAGAGAAGACATAATTTTCTTCTTTTTTAAAGCTCAGGAGGCCTTTGCTATGGAAAACAGCATGCAATTCTGGTTAACAGACTTTAAGGTAGAGACAAAATGAAAGACACCCAAGGACAGTATGAAGGTCAAAGAGCTCGGAAAGGAAGTTAAAGAGATACAACTCCTCCAAAATGCAAAAAGTTTCTGGAAAAAAGCATTAGAAGTAGGTAATGCTTTCTAGGTGCAAGAACTAATTCCTAGACATATTATATACGGTGCATTATGAGAAATGATACTAGTGGATCAACTACAGATAATAAAAACATACTACTTAGATGTGAAATAGCCTTAACAAGATTATTATTTTTTTTTTTTACTAATCAGGATATAAAACCATACAGGATCATCCAGATAGAATTATCTTGCTTTTGAGTAAAGGGAGGGATCAGAGGTTTTGTGTGTGCACTTTCTGCCTGACATATATGTGCTCCTCAACACAAACCTGTCACTTCTGAATGATGCAGAATCATCACAAAAACAGCATCAAGAGAAATGAACTGACTGTGTTTACTCCTAGAACACAGCTGAGTGCTGTCACTGAAGAAAGGGGAGTAGCAAACCTGATCCACAATGTCGTTGACTTTATCGCGCTCACAGTCCAGAATCACTCGTCTTTCCTTTTTTACCTCCAGGTCTTGAAACAGTGACCTGTAAGTTTCATCCTTTCTCTCATTGTTAATATTTCCTACATTGATAGCAGTCACTTGCCATTTCTTTTCAGCAGCAGAATCCAGCACAGCTTGCAGTGTTGATAAGCCTAGTAAAGCACAGGAGAAAACAGAAGGTATGACTGCTAAAGCTTCAGGAATAACAAGCTTCTAGAACGTGTTTTTTGAGATTCTCTCATTCCCCTGTAACCTGCTTGACCTGCATGCACTGTTAGGACTCAGTGTTAAGATATGTGTGGGCCAAATCAGTTCCAATTGCACGAAATTTCTATTTACCTTGCTGCAAGGAATCGGGATAAAGCCTTGTAAAAACCTTTAGGCTTCACTACAACCTTCTTCAGAATGGAACTTTAGCAATTTCACTGACCCACTGCTGGAATTCCACACACTGGGGAAGTGATCCAATTATGGCAAGAGGATCAGCTGCCTATTACAAAATGCCATTGAACTGCTTTTTGCTCAGCACTTGAGTAGTACTGTACTTAAACTGGGACCTCACTGAGGTTTATGGCAGAATTCCCACGTTCTGCAGTGGTGCTGATGCAGTTGTTAATTCTGTTGCCTATGGTCATACCCAAACTACAGAAAATATGCTGAGATATATTTTTTCCATATAGATAAGTAGACTCGAGGCTAATACCTACAAGCATACTACAGGACTTTGCTTCCATTTTATCCTTTCAGCACATTCCTGCCAGGAAGCAGTAATGTCTGTACAGCTGCAACTGCCTTCAATATATTGTAAAATCAGCAAAGATTTTACTTGGCTGGTTTTCCTTTTCAAGGATTAAATGAGTATAAAAACATTAAAATTCCTCATAGAAATGAATTTCTGCATTACAACAAATACCATTTTAACAATTTCGAGCAGTACAGGAATTAGACTTATGTCTCAATTCCTTCTAGAGAATTCTACATAACTGTAGAGAGCAATTATAAGGATAGCAGATAGTATTACAGAAAAATGGAAAATCAGACTTTCTCACAAGTCAATTGAAATTTTTGCACATTCATCTCCCCTGCAACCACAGAACACCAGCAGTCATTTCTCTGAGACAAATTTCTGATGTAGAATGAAAAAGGAGCTTCAGGTATAATTCTCATGAGTAAAAATATTGGTTATATCCATAAATATAGAAAGTACTAAAAATTAATTTGTTTCATAGTTTGTAAGTATATCATTAAGATTGGGCACTGTTTAGCAATTCAGCTTTGTCAGTGAAAATGGTAATGACACACAGCACTGTACAAAACAGGTTATCAGCAAAGGTAGAAAATGGCAGGCTTCCAAAAGCATAAATCCAATGATTATCCCAAATAGTTCTTGTTTTCCATGCCATCTTTAAAGGAAATTGATAGGAAGTTTTATATGTTACATAATGAACATTTACTTTAAAATAACAGATAACTACAGTCCGAGGGTACTTATAAACTATTTATAACATATGAAAGGTAAATGTGGAGAGCTTGTACTAAAAGAGAAAAGTAATTAATGCAGGCAAACTAAAAGATGTAAGGAGTATCTTAAAACATTAAAAAGCACTAAAGTAAGCCTATGCCTCAAAATATGCCCAGTCTGTAAACTGTTATCATTATTACAGCCATAAAAGAGCACAGGACTTGAGAAGGCTGTACCACACAGTAAATTCCTCACAAGCAGTGGATTTGAGTTTAATAACAACAAAAAAAATCAAACTTAACAGAGGAGAGAACTCTACTATTGATCAAAAGCAGTCTCCAAAAGAAGCAGGGACTGCATCCTAAATTCTTTCCTGCTTAGTGCCTAGCTATGGGTTTTGTATGTACACAGTCAATCAGTGGTAGCAGATTGTCCTTCATGCTCAGATGGAGTTTTTTGTCTCCTTAGAGGATTCTTTAAGACAAAAAACCCAAACTTTTCATAGGAAGTGTTTTACAACATGTGATTAATCTCACCCTGCTTAACAGCACAAGCTTACAACTCCATAAGACATACTGTATATACATTCAGGAATGTAGGGGGCTGTCTTCAGTGTGATATTTTGGTGGGGTTTTTGTGTTCTTGATTTTTGGTTTTGTTTTGTTTTTTTAGGTATGGTTGGGCTCGGTGATCTAGGAGGTCCTTTCCAACAAAATTATTCTGTGATTCTCATCAGTCTCATTTAAACAAAAAAAGACCACATCTTACCTCGGTCACTGTCATACAGATATGCAAACTTGGTCCACTGATAGTATTCAATCAAGCTAAGAAGAGCTCCCTTGAGGTCAGGTCTCATCTGAATGACAAAGGGATGTGTTCCATCTGTTGGGAAGCTGGGAGTTATGAAGGAGACATGAAGAGTCCCACAGAATGATGTTATGGTATTTACAGACTTCTTGTCATAGAATCCAAAAATAGCAAAGACTCCTCTTGAAAATTGGGAGCAGACTAGGAGGAAGAAAGAAAAACAATGAGGTGGGAGATATTATTATTACTATTATTGAAAAATATAATGTATACATATTTGAAAAATAATGAAAATGTCTGATCATATAAATACCAGGAGAAAGCAGTAATACTCTACTATATAGATTATTATTTGTTATTATTATTGAGTAACATAAAACTTCTGCTAGAAACAACCAAAAAAATCAGTGATGTTGTTCATTTGCCTAGATAATTTAGAAATAAACTCACCAAGTTATTCTTAAATTCTGTTTACTGTAGAGAAAGCTGCATTGATATGCATCAATTTATAAAATGAGTTATTATGACCGAACATAGTATAATGGAAATAGATATTTTTTTTGTCACATTAAAAATAAATTGGTTCTGAAGTCAAGACTCACTGAGCTTTTTGCAAAACACCTTAAATAACTTCCCATTTGGGAAAATATAAAAGCCAAACTAGTAGCAAATCTATTAACAGCAGGAAAGTAAGTAGATTATTTGCTTTAAAACCTTCCATTTCATGGCATTACTTACTTCCTCCACAAAAGCTGGTCCATCTCAATGACACCTGAAGTTATGCTCCAGAAAGAACGGCCTCATAGGTGTAAATAATATGCTGATTACTCACTTTTTATCACAAGACAATTCAAGCCAATTGATGAAATGTGTGATAGAGCTAGTTCTTCTAGGTTACTCTCTTCCTGGATGCTGCAGGCTGCTCCCCAAGGTCTAAAACCAGGGTAGGGTAAGGGAATGTTCATCTCTAATTTTCATTTATTACCTAATGCATTCTTTGGATTGCACAGAGTCACCTTAAACAAGAGACATCCTTCCAGAGAAAACATACAGTCATCATTGCAATCCCTACTGCACTTGACCTGCTTATAGACAGAAAGCACAGTACAACTGAAGCTAATTTTGCCCAGCTATTTAGTGCACTAATCCTTGAATGTAATTGATGCAAGGCCAAAACCAATTTGACTAGAAAAAAAATTTCTCTGATTTGAAATAATACAATATTTCCACTCTGAAAATTATCACATCAACCTGTCCATGGTGTTTGGAATTTTTAGTTAAGGCTATATCCTGGCTCCTGAACTCTGTAACAACAATGATCTCAACTTCCATTAAAAAAAAAACCCAAACAAATGCTACACTTGGACAAAGTAAAAACAATAATTCAAAAAAAAAATAATAAAAATTCTTTGCAAGAGAGCCAGATTGTGCTAAGCTTCAAATGTGAGCTGGGATGCTGTAAGAGGTGGGCATACACTGGTCTGGCTGGGATAGTGGTCACTTTCTACACAGCAGCCCATTCACTGACAACACGGAGCTGAGAGGTTTGGCTGATCCACCTGAGGGCTGTGTGGCCATGCAGAGAGACTTGGACAGGCTGGAGAGCTGGGCACAGAAG
>JANHGL010014085.1:0-21731 GCA_024611195.1 Ceyx melanurus
CCCATGGGAAAACAAGCAAACAAACAAACAACAGAAGCAACTTGTTCGGCGCTCTGTGACTGCAGCAGAGGCTGAGCAGTGCCTGGTGAAGGCAGAGGGGGTGCAGGGGAATGTCTTTGCCAATGCTTTTCTGCAGAGAAGCCAACATGGTGAGTCCAGCAGCAAAGCTAGAAGTGCTTATTTGTGCCCTGCCAGCAGCAAGGGTGCCTTGGGGTGATGCTGCACCCCTTCATTTAGCTACAGCCTTAAGCAGTTAGAGAGGGAGCTGTGTTTGGATGTATTGGAACAGCCTCTCACAGCTTATAGCAGCATTGTTGCTACTGAACTACCAGAGCACCATGGAGCTATGGAGATGCGAGGGGAACTGGTGTGAAGGCAGCTTCCCACCCTGCTTAGGTCCAGGAACTCCAAAACCTGATGTGAATAATGACTTACTGCTGATCCAAGCCACCTCTGCCCACTCAGCAGAGCTCTGGGCTTTCCCAGTCCTTATCTAAAGGGCTTTGAAGAAGGCTGTGGGTGGGCAAGTAGTCACTCTGCCTGGGCCTGAAGATGGCTGTGTCATGTCAGGAGCAGACTGGCCTCACTCTTACCTTCTCCACAGCAAGAGGCTTTCCTCTCACTCCTGCCCAGCCCCAGCGTGGCGAGAAAAGCCAGGCTCTGAGCACCGTGCGGGGAGACGCTGACCAGGAGCGACCCGGGGAGCCGCCAGCTCTGGTCCCGCCTGCACAACATTTTTATACCTCAAACCCCTCTGTAAAAAACAGAGACACCACAGCGATTTGCAGGGGAGGTTGACAGTTCCAGGCAGGGCTGCTGCAATGTCTGGCCAAGAGCTGGGCACATCAGAGGATGCAGAACAGGCACTGGCCGGTGCCTCCCAGCAGCACCGAGCTCCCCGCCGTGCCCGGCTGTGAGGGTCGGTTATCCCGGGCAACCCCCTGCACCACCCCCCCCCCAATCCTGACTTGCCAAAGCCTTCAGCTCATGCCATGACTTCTGCCAGCTGCTGGGCGAGGTGGGATTGCTCGGGTCGGAGCCATGAACCCGGGCTGCATTCCCACAGGGCCCATGCAGCAGAATGATGCCCTGCTGCAGTCGCTCCTGGGCCATGTGCGAGTTTCAACAGAAAACCTGTCTCATAAAACAAGGCAGACCAATTAAACTGGCCCCCGCAGCAAGGGGCTCTTGCTTACTCACGATTTTACTGCTGCCCTAAAGAGCCCTTTCCACTGGAACGCGACTTTATTTGCCACCATTTTATTAACTCTGCAGATGAAACCCAGAGGAGACTGGGGAATACTGGGACAGCACAGCAAAACCCTTATTGCTCTGCCAGCAAAGTCTGGATGTAGCTTCTTCTCCACCACCCTCCTCAGGGCACTAAGCTTGACACCCTTAACATCTACTTTATTTTCCACAGCTTGTGGAGGTAGAAAGCTGGTTTGTAACCAGCTCTGTGGCTCCACCTGCGATCCCACGCCCAGGCAGAAGCCCAGCCTAACCAGTCCAAGCCCGTAACTCAGGTGCAAGAGCCTTGGTGGAACAGTGAGCAGCACTCTGCACCACAGCAAGTCCATGTGGAAGATGTGCAAAGGAGCAGGTGGAGCTTGTGGCCCAACCCATCTCTGCTGGCAACTCTGCCACTACATGAGGGAAAGAAGAAATATGGAAGTTTCTCTCCAAGGCTCACATTCACCCACAGCTTCCAGAGCACTCATCCTGTGACACCTCCACCACCTTCCTGGCAGCGGGGGAGAACCAAAAGTTCCCCCTTGAGTGGGAAGTGATGCCCACAGCCAGTGGGGACATGCCCAGAGTGCTTCCCACAGAGACATTGGAAGGGCTCTCACCAGGACCTCAGCTTCACCCCCATCTTCTCAGAGGAAGTTTCACACTAAAACTTTTCACTCACAATCCCAAGGACTAACCAGTCACACTCCACAGGAACCAGTGCTGAACTGGGACACAGATATATGAGTAAACATAAACATTTATAAATATATAAATGCTTTTTTTTTTTTTTAAGGAAGCAGGTTATCTGCCTCTAGAAAAGAGGCATTTTTCATACCTCTTGCCAACTTGAGCAGAAACCCAGCAAGCCCAGGCAGACACCTGTGTGCCCCAGCACTGTGGCATCTCAAGCAGGCACCTCTCAGGCTTCTTTCATAACTTTTTCTCTCACAGCCTCAAGGTTTTGATGAGCTCATCACTTAACTTTGGACCTTTCATCTCCAAGTTCACGCTAAGGCCATGGGCTGCTTTGACTGGGCTTTTCTCTGAATGACTCTCCAGTGACTCACCTGACCCTCAGTCTGAGGGAGCCCTCCCAGCTCCTCCCATGAAACGTTGCTTCTCACAGCGAGAGGGAAGCAGCGACTCACACCGTTACCTGCTGTTCTGCACTCACTCAGTGGAGAGGACATCTCCCCAGAGCCCTGCTAGTGTGCTCACTAACCCCCAACACACTGCTAGCATGAGACTGGCAACAACTCCTTCCCTCAGCTCACTCACTGTGCTGTCCAAGGGTGGCCACATCCCAAGGTTTCCCCAAAATGGTGCTTGTACTGATGTCAGGAGGCCAGGAGAAGACGGGGCTCCCTCTGCACCAACATTGCTGCCTGTTGCAGGGAGCTTTGCTCCTTGGGATGGGGAAGCAAATGTGGCAGGTCCCTGCTGGTCACTTGGGAAGAGCCCACCAAGTAAGGCTTATACAACAACGAAACTATGTCAAAAAATTGATTTTGGCCCTTCTCGTTGAAAAGCGGGCATCGCAGATATGGAAGTTATGAGCATATAGTGAAGGCATTAGTTATAAAAACAAACCAGCTGTCAAGAAGAAGAAGGGGTCCCTGCACACAGTAGTGCCTGAAGCTGAAAACAGCTGTTTCTCCTGTCATGAGTCAGCATGTGCAGACAGACTAAATCCACCTGGGAAGAGGCAACCTCACCAGAGGAAGCAGCCCACTGCTGCTCGGGGAGCGTTCACACACCGCACCGCCAACCAAACTGGATTGGTTACCATGGAAGAAATCAACAGTGACTAACAACTTCTCGTGGAACAGCTCAGAGCAGAGATAGCAACGGCCCTGGAACAGCCAGCTCGGATCAGCGAGAGGCCGCGAGGACTACGGCCTGACAACACACACCACAGGGGCGGCCAGACAGCTTCAGGAAAGGTTTGTCATCTCTTGAGCCAGAAAAGAAGAAAGCGAGGCCCAACCTCAAGAGGCCATGCACTGATCCAAAACAAAAAAAAAAAGATTAAAATGGTGTCTCCCATCCCAGCACTGGAGGCAAAAGAACGCCACGGGTCGGGAAGCAGAGCCACGGAGCTCAAACCCACTGCTGACCCACGGCAAGGAGAGCACAGAGCTTTGGCACCTGAGCATCCGCCCCAGCTGTTGAAGGAGGCACCAAATAAGGGAAGGATTCTGGAGCAGTGACTCCTGGGGAAAAAGCATTTCAAGTTAAAAATTGTTACTTCAGGTTTGGAAGTAAATTTCAGGATCTGGTCTTTATCAAGCGAGGCAAACTTTCTTCAACATCAGCAAAGCATCTGTGGAGCAGCAAGCGGTGTCAGAGTCAAAATAGGCTGCAAAAGACAAGTCCATTAATCAAGAGACCAGATGCAAAACTGCCTGTAACAAATGCTCTGTCTCCACCGGAGTGGAAGGGACTGGAGCACAGCAGGATGTTCTCCTGAGTCTAGGGGTCTCCTCAGTGACAAGGGGCTGGGATACAGACCACAGAGCCACAGAGCTCTGCTCCAAAACACGTATCACACTCATCCCAAATATTTTAAGGGTTTCTTGGGCAGCCAGGCTTTTCCAGGCACAGCTTCCTTGCTGAGCACTGTAAGAAATAACATCCAGGCACCCAAACCATGTCACATTCTCACTCCAAGCTCAAGGGCTAAATCTACCACATTAACTATTAAGATTATTCCTCTCTTTCCCAGGCAGCTCCTTCAGGACCATACAGTCCAACAGCAGCAATGAGCCCCACTATCCCCCCTGGAGACAGCCTTACAAATACGAGCCAGGACCTTTATCCCATTCCATCCCAGAGTTTCAGAGCACAGCTCTGGCTGATGATTTCCATGGCAGCATCTTGCTGAAACAACTCTGAGCTTCCTGAAAAGCCCAGGATGCTGTAGCTGGCTCAGCCAGCAAGATACCAGGAGGAGGTTTTTACTGTTTACAGGTGCAATGGCCACAAAGTGCTGGTGGAAAGCATTTTGTGCAAATGGCTATCCTACATAAAGGAGATGAGACAAAAGGGCTATTAAGATTGTCTGGCATTTTTGCAGTATTTACAAGGTACCCATAGAGCTGTGGGCAAATTCCAGCCGGGCTAATTACTGTGCGCATTCCTCTTCTTACACCACCTGCAACCACAACTGGGTACAGGGCTTGCCTTGGCTGCTTCTTGCCACGTGTTCTAGTGCAGGTTTCTGTTTGGCAGGCACAATCCTGCCCTGAAATAGATTCACTTCTGAAGCATTAGAAGCCATTTCAGTGAGAATCCTGATACTTAACATCAGGCATTGCATAAAAGCCAAATCCAATTTGCTGAGACACAGAAGAAAGAAGAAACCCTGATGTATTGTGGCCTTGAGACTGTAAAATTCATCTCCAGGTAAAGAGACCTTGAGACATTCCTGCAGCTTCCCAGTCTTTTGGACAGCAGCAGCTACAGCTCCAGGATGCATCTCATGGCTCTAAGAGTTGCAAGTCAGCAATCCAGCAAGAGCAGCAGTGGCATTTTGGAAGCCCCCCCAGCAAAACCAAGGAGGTTTTGATTTTTCCCATCATCACTGCAGGGAGCAGGTGAGATAAGAAACATAAGCAAGAAAATTGTGCACTTTAGAAAAGGAAAAAAGAAAATCAAGCAGCAGTAACTCCACCAGCTCTGACACAAATATCTGATCTGTAAATATATTTCACATTATTTAATAATGAATTTATTACTGGAACTTTCTATTTAAGGAAAACAGGTCAAATAGGATGTTTATATGCATGTTATTTCCTTTTCAATCAAACCTGTACCTAAGTTTGGTTTCTCTGAATTAGTAATATACAACATTCTCAAAAAAAAAAAAATGCTACCATTAAATAGATTAAAAACTGATTAAGTAACCTTTCAAAAAGCAATCTTTGGGGACTCTCACTGGAAAGAGGTTGGTAAACTCACTAGCCAAGTTTTTAATCAATGAACTGAAAGCAAATTCTGCTGTTAAACCGCCTGTGACCGTGAGGAACGCCGGCCCCAGCGCGTTCACACGAGGTTATCATCATCTCCTCTCAATCTGGGGGTTTCCAGCATCCAGGGTCATGTTCTACATCTGGGATCATGTAAAGTTAAGTCTCCAGGAGACCGTGCCTGAGGCAGCTTCTCCAGAAAGGCTCTAGGGATTACAGGGTCCGAGATCCCAGTGCAGAGTCCGGTTCAAAGGGTTAACGTGCCCCAGAGCAGGCACTGGGCAGCATGTTGACATCTCAGCAGTGGAGAGACTGTGACTGAAATCCTGCATCCACTTCTAGTGCCCCCCATTTTTAAAAGAATGCTGAAAAGCTTGGAAAAGGTCCAAAAAAAATTGCCATAAAATTGATGATTCAAAGGCTAGAAATTACGTTTTGCAGTGAGAAACTTAAACAGCTCAATCTGTTCCGTGTAGCACAAGAAGACTGGGAGGTGGATTTGATTGCAGAGTGCAAAGTGCCTCCATGGTGCTTAAGGGATCTTTACACTCACAGAATAGCAAAGCACAAGAACAAACTGGAAATACTCACTCTGGAAATAAGGTAGAAGTGTTTCAGAACCAGTGCAATTAGCATGGGAATGAACTCCCCAGGAAAAGGGTGGATTCTCAGGACTGGATGTCTTTCTGGAAGTTTTGCTTTAGCCAAACACAAGTTATTTGGCTTCATACAGGAGTAGCAAGATGAAATTTAAGGACCTGTGATATACAGGAGATCAGACTTCATGATCTAATGGTCCCTGCTGGCCATAAACTCTATGAATCTATGCAAACATGCCAGAGAGTCCTCAGCTGAGATATCAAGTTAACTTTCAACACAAAACTTTGCACAAATTGGCTCGGGTGCTGCAGGTCATTTAAGATACAAGCTCAGCTCTTCAAAGCTACATCTGGTTAAGCACTGAAAGCACCATGACCAAGTCAGAGCTGGCCTTTGGTGGTCAGCAGGTGAGGGGGAGGCCATGGGCTGCTCACTGAAGAGGCCCCGACCGGCAAAAAGCAGCTTATACTCAAACACATATTGTTTGCCAGAAGTAAACAGCATCTCCTTCCTGTGATAGAAAACTGACACTCAGAAACGTGCCACGAGTTCTGGTCCTAAGAGAGCTCCTGTCAGTGCAGCTCAGGGTGCTTTGGCCTTCTTCGCCACTCCAGAGTAGATAATAAATGAGGTTAACAAAGCAAGAACGTCACATAAGAAATTAAGAAGGGTGAAGACTGAAGAGATCTGAGCCTCAAAGGCTTAGGATGGAGTTACAACAGAGGAGACATTTGGACAACAGGCTGAGCAGAGGCAGAGCCTTCCAGAGGGATGACAGCGGCATTGCACGCGATCCCCGCGCTCCTGCTCTCCCAGCCATGCTCACAGCCAACCTCTGCCCCAGGCTCCCACAGCCTGAAGGCACCTGTGCACCCTGCTGCCTTCCCAGAGTGCTGCTGCAGCCTTCACCTCTACCTGAGCAGTGGAACACGCAGGGCATGAAGACATCTCCCTCTCCACTTTGAATTATTGCAGCAGTGAAATCTGTGGGGAGGAAGAGTAGAGCCAAGGACAGAGGAAATGACACAGATTCCAGCAGGTTCCACTCCCTGATCCTCCGGAAGGAAGTTTCTTTCCTAATACCCACCTCCACTGTGGACACAAAGCCTGTCTGGAAATGGCTCATTCAACACTGAAGAGAAATAAACATTCTCCATGGCAGAATTAAGAGGTTTGGCTGGGGACTACGAGGTGCCCATCCCAAAAAGTGCACAACAGACATCAGAAAAAGTTGACCTGGGCCAACTTCAGACAAAGATCAAGGTTAGACTAACAGAAAAAAAAACAAACCTCAAGAGAAATCACTGTCTACAGCCCATACCCTGCTCTGGGAAATTTCCCAGCCCTGCTATTAGGCATTTACTTCCCTTACCAGTACTGCCAGTTCTGAAGTACAAATCCTCCCTCCCAACATCACTTTGCAGTGCCTGGCTCATCTAGCTGCTGCCACGAGAAAGGACTCGTGCAGCAGCAGGAGGGGGTTTGGTTACACACAAATCCCTGGCTGATCAGCACCAGCAGGAGAGGAAATGAGGGAAGAGTGAGTGACAGGGAAAGGCGGTTTCTGGACGATTGTGCTCAGGTTTAGAGTATGAGAAGCTTGTTGGAACTCAAAGTCCTGCTCCCCTCACCACAGCCTCACTGACCACTAGGATATAGCTGAGCTCCTCACACAGGCACAACTCATTGATGCCCTTGGAGTGTTCCCACCTCTGATCCACACACATTAGCACCAGATGCCTGTTACCAGAAGGAGAACATGTCGGTGTCTCTCTCCTTCAAGTAACATTAGTCCCTGCCTTGTTCTTCACAGTGAAATAAAACCACCAACATGGTCTAAAAAAGAAAAGGAAAAAAAAAAAAGATGAACACCAACTTCTGGAAACTCTTACCAACATCTCAGCCTTCACTTTCTGGGTAGTGACAAAAGGTCAAGTTGTGTTGGAGAGCAACATGTGGGTTCTACACGAGATGTGTGCACAGGCTAAATTGGTAACTGGGCTCTGCTGAGCTGCAGGAGCTTTAGAGGAGCAGTCCTGAGCATCACGAGCAAGGTGCAGCAGCACTTCTGGTTGGCCTGCTAACACGGGCACTTCTAATTGGCCACTTAAATTAAAATAGAGAGTTTATTAAAAGAATTAAGTGCAAGCAGGGAGGGTGCACAACTGGCAAGCAAAAAAAAAGCCAGTGCTAAGCTGCATGGCTGAATGTCACGTCTCAAACCCAGAGAGGCTAGGAGTGTGGTTTTAGTGTGTAACCAGTTTCAACTGCAGCCTGGCACTCTTTTACTTCCTCCGCAGAGAAATCTTCTCAGTGCTCGGGGAAAGAAACCAACCTCACCACGCGAAACAGAACGGCTGGAGTAAAAATAAAGCCCCAGGGTGGTTTGGTGACCGAGGTCATATTAGGAGGCAGAGGGCTTGCAGGCTGGGGAGAGCACTCAGAAATACACTGCCAACCAAGAAAGAACTGACAGCAAAGGAGGCAGGGCAGAGGATTGATGTGAGTCCAGCAGTCCAGAGACCCAGAAGCCTCTTTCACACGCCGGCAGCTCCCCCCATGCTCAAAACAGTTTGTAAACTGTTTCCTAAATACAAAGGGAAAAACAAAAAAACCCAGACCCAGTCCTGACCTCCACAAATGAGTAACCAAACCCAACAGCTTCCTGAAAGCTTGTGGGGGTGAGGAAAGGAGGTTGCCAGGGCAGGGCAGAGGGAACTCAAGGTTTCTCCCTCTCGAGTCCTGCTTTGGGCACACACACACAAAAAATAAAATAGCAATGCAGCACCTCTTGCTGGTTTTTCATGTGAGTGGCAGATAAAGGGCAGAAATAAGGAAGGGCAGCCTTTAACTGACTGCTGGTGCCTCACATTCCTGCCCCAGGGAGCTGCTCTGCTGGTTTCAGTGCTGCAGGGGAGGCTCAGCAAGGCTGGCAGCACTGCAGAGATGCAGATCAGCCACAGCAACAAGCAGCAGGCTGGAGGGGAAATGCTGTCACCCTTGACAGCAAGAGCAGACCAAAACACAACAGAGCCCAGACAGGACTGCTCACATCAAATACTAGAGAGCATCTAACCGTACAGGAGACTTAGCACAAGCTGCCCTCCTGTGACAGGCCCCTGATGGGCCCTGACCCCAGGCCTTGCCCTAATCCCTTGGGTATGTCCTGCTACTGGCTCACGAGCTGTGAAAAATCTCTTAGTGAGGAACACTCCCTCATCTGTCCCCTCCCTTTGTGGACACACCAATGCCACTGCTCTGGTGTGGCTGAGGTTTGATAGGTGTGAGAAATGGCTGCAGCAGAGAGCTCACTGGTCTAGTGGTTTCTATTCCATCCACTTGCTGCACGAGCATGTAATGTTGGGTAAAAAACACCCTGAAAGCACAAGAGTCAGCCCAGGCTTCCAGGACACAGTGTACAGCCTGCAGGGCTGCCCTTTTGAGCAGCCTCTTATCCATGCACCTAACACAGGACCCCAGTATGGTAGGGTTTGGATCATCTGGTGCCACCCACCTGCTCCACCAGGGTCACCCAGAGCTGGCCCCAGTCCAGGGGGGGTTGGAATCTCTCCAGAGGAGACTCCACAACCTCTCTGGGCAGCCTGGGCCAGGCTCTGCCACCCTCACACCAAAGAAGTTGTTCATTATTTACATGAAAGAGCAACCATAATGACAGAAATATATCACTTCCACTTTGGCCTGTCAGTTATTTCTAGTTGTGTAATGGAAAATGGTTACAAGGTGAGAAAAGAGCTGAGTGAAGGGAGCTGCTCTCAGCAGGTACTTCTTTGGTACATATGCAAGTTGGGCCACACTCGGAGACACCCAGCTCACACCACAATGGTCTTTTAACAAACCAAATGCTCCAAGGGACTGCAGGGAGTGCCACTGAGGCAGCCTCAGCTCCCACTCAGCCTGTGACTGGTCCAAGAATAGCACAAGCTGATGGAACAAAACAGCCAAGAAATCCCAAACATCAGAACTGCTACCAGACTAACAGGAGGTTTTATCCCACTGCTCCCTAGAAGCAGCCCTCTCCAGAGACAGCTCCCCCAGGCAAAAACAACCCTGCACCAACTGAAACCTGCCAGGAGAAGGAGCCAGCCCAGCCACCCAAGCAGCTGCTGCCCAAGAGGAACAGGGGCACAGAGCAAAAACAACAAACACCAACAAGGGAAAGGGGATATGAAACATGCAGAGCTGACTGGGACAATGACCCCTTTCACTAAGGACATGTGGTCTTTGTTGAGGCAGCCACTTGGGGAGCCTAGAGGACTCTCCAGTATTCCTGGATGCACAGGTTCCCAAGAGTGCCTTCTCCAGCCTTGGACTGCCACTGGGTGTGAGTGGACACAGCATCACTGTGCTCAGGTGAGGCAGGAAAAGGAAGAAATAAAACTGAGCAGGCAAGAGGAACAGAGAAAGCCAGAAGGTGAGAATCCTTAGAGGTAACTCCACAAGAAAAAAGTCACATTAAGTTGTGAAGATGGCCCCAACCTGACACTGCTGGGTAAATTCCAGTTAGCTGAATCCTGACCTAGAGGAGATGTGGGACAGCTCTGACAACCTCCACTGCTTTGAAAAGCCAGTGCCCTCATCCAGCTGCACAGGATCACCTCCCTATGTGCTTGGCATTCATCTGATTGTTAGAGGACTTGGGGGATGGAAGGAGATGAAGGGTCCAAAAGAGACCAGCACTTCTCATCTGGAAGCAAACACAATGACCCCAAGATATGTGCTGCTTGCAGCTCCAGCATCACCACCTGCCTCCTCATACACCCCTGACCAGCATAGAGTGACACCTGTATGCAAAATAAGCTTCCAAGACTTGCACAGTAGGTAACAAAGAAGAAACACAAAATAAATCCTCTAAATTCAGCCTGTTGAGAGAACTTTGACCCCTTTTTTTTTGTCACTGGTAGACCTCCTGGTGATATTTACTGCTCAGGAATGGAAATCCTGAATCACTGTCCATACTCCCTGCTGCAAAGAAAGCCCATGGACAGAAATGGGGGTTAAAACAGGCTCTGAACTTCAGAGCTAACAACTCTACCACGATTTCTCTGCTACTACATAGGGGTTGTTGCTCTGAGGGCACCAGGCAAACACAACACCTCTGTCCCTTACCAGCAGGCTGGAGGGGAAATGGGAAGGTTCCTGCAGCTGACCCACAGAGCTGAGACAGCAGATCTTGACTCTGGCCTCAGCTTCCCTCAGAGCTTTTTGGGTGGCCCTACAAAGCTTTTGATGGTTCTACAAGACTGACCTCTCACAAAGAGGCTAGCAGACTTAATTCTTTAATGATGCTAAAGTATTCAGACATCTGGAGAGGAGTATTATTCAATTACTGTCCTGCCAAGGGAAAACCTCTCTTCCCTAATCCTAGCTGCAGCCATGGGGTAATCTTCATTAGTGCCTGCACGCTGCGTGGTAGTGCAAGGAAGTGCCCACTGCAGAGCAGAGGCAGCAGGCAAGAGCAACTGTGGGAACCTTAACTCAGCATTTCCTGACAGGAGTGATTAAAATCTCAAACTCAGTGCAATATTAACACTTTCTCAAGAGACTGACAGCACATTTGCCATATTTACTTTACCAATTCACAGTGAGCTGCAAGGCACTATCAGATCTCAGATCAATACAGACCCATGGCAATTGAAACCAGTGACAGAAGAAATGGCAGAAGAACCAGCTCTTCAACTCACTTTGCCCTGCTCAGCTGTGTTCAAAAAAGCAACACAACTGCTCATTGGTTCAAGCTCCTTTTTTTTCCATTTCTTATTGGAATGCCACACAAAGTGACCTGATATTGTAAGCAGGGCACTGGGTCAGCCTAGACTCTACCCCTGCACTCTTGAAAACATCCAACGTACAAGAGACCACAGAGAACAGCCATGCAGAACGAAACCCTCAAAGGCTCAGGGCAAAACAGACAAAATTCTCAACACAAACCAGCCAGGATGCAACCCAAACACTTCTTCTGCTTGCTCTGAAACCATCCCACACCCTCCATGCCAGCAGTGACAAATCTAGTGACTGAGGCGTATGCCCCTCAGCATGGATGGCAGATTCATCCAGTTCTGCATCTTCCTAGAAGAGATAACATAGCAAGCTGCAAATGAAGCAGCTATGCCAAGTCCCTACCTAAACACACAGTGCCAAGGCAAGCTGCCACCTCCCCACACCACCTTGTTGTCACAGCAACAGCTGCAGAGTGAACTGCCCTTCTGTGGCCTGGCCACCACGCTTTACTAACTCCATTCACTTAGGTCCTAACCCTGAAATAATGGTGGTTCTGTCTTTGTCTAGGGCTGCATAAGGACAGATAAAGTCAGCACTGAGAGGAGATGCACAAGCAGGTGCTGAGCAGACTCTGCTTGCTGGCAGGGACCTGGGAGAGTAACTACCATTCAGCATCTCCCCGCTGAGCACACCACGTCACAGCACTGGCATCTGATCACCTGCACACAAAGAAAGCCATCACTGATGACAGGAAAGATGCCAAATTATTTCTTGTCACCTGTGAAACAGCATCTCCACAGTAAAAACACCCATTACCTTTGGCTTGGGCTGGGTTTGATGCAATAGCCTCCATTTGAAAGGTGCAAGGAACCTCTCTCCTGCACTTCTGCCCAGCACAGGTCCAGAGCTATTAGGATCTACATCTGCAGTAGGTACATATCTGCTTCTGGATGCTGAACACTTGGAACACTTTCCCATTATACCCTGTAAAATTCCTTTCTCTGGCTCAGAAACAGCTGCCACAAAGCCTGATGCCCGGGGAGCTGCCTGCAAAGCACAGCTGTCAGTGCAAACAAAAGAACCCCGCTCGCCTCAGCCTTCCCAAGGGCTAAAGCTGGCAAGGAAGGACCAAGGAGACCATGACACATTTAGACTCATTTCCCCCAAATGACACGTGAGTCCTGGCACACATCCCCCGGGAGAAGAACTGTTCCCTTCCGCCAGGCTGGGAGATGTGGGGCAGAGGTGCTGCCAGGGTGAGATAGATGCTCCTGGTGCAGGCAGGGCCCCTTCCGAGGCCAAACAGTGCCACACAGTGGCAACAGCCGCTCGGCTCTGCTCCTTCCCAGAGAAGGAGCTGCAAACCACAGAGGTGCAGTGAGGAAGAGGCTATGGATTCAAGGAATGAGTTCAGAGCTTCCCGAAGAGCTGCTGTCATTATCCAGCCCCCAGCTCGGGAGCTTTGGCAGTGACCCGGTTTTAAGGTCTCCTTTTCACCTGGTCATTTTTCATCCAGATTGGTTTGGTGACACAGCTACAGGGCAGCCCCAGAAACAGCTGTGCCAACACCAGGGCAGTGCTGCACTGCAGCAGGCAGGGGCAACCCCACACAAATATCTTGGCTGCCAAAGCCAGCAGTGCCCACACCCGGGCCCTCAGCTCCCCCTGCCCTTTTGCCATTGGGATGCATTCAGCCCACGGCCAGCAGGTCAAGGGAGGTTCTCCTCCCCTTCTACTCTGTCCCAGTGAGGCCACATCTGCAGTATTGTGTCAGGCCTGGGTTCCCAGTTCAAAAGAGACAAGGTGATACCGGAGACAGTATAGTTTAGGCTACAAAGATGATGGAAGGGAACGGAGCATCTCTGTGCCCAGGAAAGGCTGAGAGCCCTGGGGCTGTTTAGCCTAGAGAAGAGCAGCCTGAGAGGATGGTCTGATCAACAGCTAAAGGGTAGAAGGCAAGAAGATGGGGCCAGACTCTTTTCAGTGATGCCCAGTGACAGGACAAGGGGCAACAGGCAGAAACTGAAACCCAGGAGGTTCTGTCTGAACAAGAAGAAAAAGCTTCTTTGCCATGAAGCTGTCAGAGCCTGGCCCAGGTTGACCAGAGAGGTTGTAAAGATTCCAAACCCACCTGGACAATGGGACCCTGGGCCCCCTGCTCTGGGTGACCCTGCTGGAGCAGGGGGGTGGCACCAGATCACCTCCGGAGGTCCCTTCTGATGCCACCATGATGGGATTCTGTGATTATATTTCTGATCACGTGGCCTTTCCATGATCAGAAAACTTGTGCTTTCAACAAGACAGTATTTCAAACAGATGAAGAAATCAAGACTTATGGTAATAATCAGACACACAGTCTGCACAGGCATTGGCAGCAACCTGCATTCAGGAAGCACTGCCCCCCACTGAACAGACCAAGGGCAAACAGTGCTGCATTATAAACAAAACATCTCTGCCTCCCTGTGCTTATTGTGTAATGAAGTGTAACAGAAGCACCACTAAAGAGACACCCCTAATGCCTCAAAAACACTCACAGCATCTTATGTCAAAGAATCTTCATCAGTGATTTTATGGAGAGGCTAAAGCTTTTCACGTTCCCTTCAATGGTGCTGATGAAGCAAAGGTCTCCAGAAGAGAAGCTGATGAGAGGGAAAACAACCAAAGGGCAGTAATGTCTCAAAAATGCAGCAGCTACGTGCCAGACCTTATCTTTCAAAGCTCCAAGACTTCACCCCAGTTCCACCCAGCTGAAGTCACCAATTAGTTCTGAAAGTGCAATCGTATCCGAGAAGCTCCAGGCCCTGCAGCACGTGGAGAAGGTCTTCCCAGTTCTGCTAAACTCACATCCTTAACAGCCATTTTAGGACAGGCAGCCCAGAGCTCCCTGGCAAGTTCTCCTTTGAGCTGTATGTGCCAAAGCAGTGTGAGGATTCTTGGAGGATGAGCTCCCAACCACCACTGCCTTCGCCCGCATTCCTGGGCTTCACAAACAGAGTTGACCCAGGCTGCTCTTGTCAGGTATGGGACCAAGAGATCCTGTTAGTGATTTTTTAAACCTTGGAGGGGGAAAAAGAAGGCCCTAGCCTGGCCTCTCAGGACAGCAAGTAATGCAAATGTAACACCTACACTGGAAATTAGGGTAAGTCACCCACTTCCAGAACAAGCCTCAGAACTTACAGGGTCACTGTCAACCCTGGTCTTCAGCATCTGACCTCATTTTCCACCAGCAACCTCACCCAAGTCAGAGCCCTCAGCAGAGGTTTTACAGCATCTTCTGTTTGTGCCTCTCCTATTCCAGCTCAGCCACGCCAGCAGATGCTGCCAAGAACTGGATGGTAACAACATGCCTTAAACATGAGAGGCACGAGGTCACCAGCTCCTCAGCCTGACCCAGGCACAGCTCCCATAGGGAAAGCCAAAACACTGGAAAATTTAGCAACAGGAAAGCAAAACAGATCCAGTGTCATTCCGCTGCATTCCAAACACATGACACCAAAGCCAACTGCTGCCTCCTGCAGTACTCACATCGCTGGGGCTGAGGTTCCCAAGACCATTGTCCTGCTCAGAATCCCTGCCTGACTCGTGGCCCTGGGACGAGCGGGGGTGGGAGGGATGGATCCAGATCTCCAGCCGGGTGGCATCATCCCCAACTTGTCTCAGCGTGGACTTCTTGCCCTTCCCTCGGCGGGTGGGGCTTAGATCCAGCACCTGGTGTTTCCTCTGCTCCATCTGTTCAGCCTGGACAGACAAGACAGATTCAGATCACCCAGGGATCAAGTTCAGGGGGAGTCTGTCATTTCACTTCCAGGGACAAATCAGCCCTTCCCCCTGTGCTTCAGAACTGCAATAACTGGCTGATAGGTCCAGGATTTTGTTTCTGACACCACAGGACAGTGCAGATGAGAAGTTTTCAACTCCAACTTCTCCAAGACAAGCAAAGCCGTGTCCAGTCCTAGGAGAGAGTGACGGCCAATGTGCTGTATCTTTGAGTTGAGGCACAAGGGGACTGCAGCCTATCTTGCCCAGCCCCATAGGTGTGGGGCACCTCTGGGACAAGGCAGTGATCATATTTAAAATCACAGCAACCTACAGCACTTGCTGAGCTTGGCTGTTCTATAGTGTGTGGCCCAAAGGACCCCAAGAGCAGCCTGAGGAGAGGCAGAAAGGACATCATCATTCTGAAGCTGCCTCTCTCACCTGACTCCCAGTGTGGAATTTCTTCAAAGCAGGTAAGTGGTGACTAAGTCCAATATCCACCATCAATCACCCTCCTCTCTGGATCACAGGCCAGGCAGCAGGGGCAGCTGCAGCCTCCTGCAGCCCAGCTATGAGACTCACCTTGCGTTTGGTCTCTTCAAACAAACTCATGAGGCTCTCCTTGGCTGTGAGGATGGGGTTGCTAGCAGCCAGGCTGCGCATGTAGTAGTAGACAGCATCCAGCTTTCTCCTCTGCAACAACACAACAAAGCTCAGAGCTGCCACTCACTCACCCTGGGGCACTCAGAGCCAGGCTCCCATCTGCTTTGCTTTCCCCCTTCCTCAGTGCTGCCTGGGTCAGACAGACATGCCAACCAATGCTATGACAAGTAGGACCTTGAACTCTCCATCCACACACACAGGTATCTACAACCACCAGTAGAAGCCTGTTGGCAGGGTTGGGGAGGTGACCCCACAGCCTGTGGACTCACTCTATCCTCAAGGATTCTGCAGAAACCTCCAGCCCAGAGTCTCACACAGAACAGTCTCTCACCAAACACTGTGATAAAGGGCAAAGATATATATGCTGAATTCTGACTGTTCATATATTTTTTTATATATATATATATATATATTTATTATTTTTTTTTCAACTTTACTATGAATATGGAACTGACTCCACATGGGTTTTACAAAGAGCAGAGGCCCAGGAAGACTGGAGGGCTTGCCAGACTCCTGCTGGTGGTTGAGTGGGATACCCTCATTTCAGCCTGCCACTGCCTGGGCTAATCCCCTCATGCTAAAGCAACTTAGCAGCAGCTTTCCTCCCACAGGCTGGCCACTGTGAAAAGGCACTTCCCAAGGCTTTATGCTGCCAAGACACACAGTCCTTTAGGGGTTTGCCCACATGCTGCTGGCTTTACAAACCACCACAAAGCATGGGATACTTTGCTGCTCCAAGCCCTGCACTGGAAGTCAGATCATTCTGAGCCATGAGCATGTTGCTGAACCTTCCAGTTTCGCTTTAAACCAGCATCTTTCACCATTTCTAATTGGTAGATCTCTACCAGCCCATGTGTCCCAGCCTGATATTTCCATTATCTACTGTCCCATCTTCCCTGAACTATATTTTCCTGCATGACTTCAGCAAAACTGAAACCTAAGAAAGCTGTGTGTGGATGTTGCTTAGACCAGTGCCCACAGATGCAGTGAAGACATGGCCAAAGGAAACAGTATGGTCTTGAGAACAGAAGTGTCACAAAAAACTTTAAACACAACCCCCTTTTAAAACATTTGCATTCTCAACAGCCCACAGAACAGCCCCCAAAACGCTGACAGCCCGAGGGAATAGCGTGTGTCTACCAAAGCTGCCTGAAGCCACAGCAGCTGGAACCCACACTGCACATCCTGCCATCAGCTTTTTTTCCTTTGTCAAAAACAACATCTGGGAGCACTGCCCTAAGCAATGCCTTTCTCCAACAGATGGAATCTCCCAGAGGCTCTCCCTGTGCTTGCTCCACCCCTGCATGAAGAGCATCTTACCGTGTAGATGGCCAGAAGTGCCAGCTGGTTGTAGGGGCGGCCGTTTTTGGGAGCAATCTGCTGAGCCTTCAGGTACCAGCTGAGGAAGGGAAGAATCAGAGAGAAGGGTTTACTGAAGGGGCACCAGGCTGCCTTCCTTACCATTAGGGGGGCAGCCCTGCAGGGTACAGGCAGCACAACTGCCCTCTGCCTGCAAGAGGGTGCACAGGCAGCCAGCCTGAGCCTGGTGAGGAGCAAGCAGCTGGGGCACGGGCAGGAGAGAGAGTGGCAGGTAAAGCTGCAGAAGGAAACGTTCTCAGCTCAGCCTGAAGATGAGCATTTAGCCAGACTCAGCAAGAGCTGTGCCTCGGGTAGCCTCAGGCACAGAGAACAGGCTCTTCACAGAATGTTTTCATCCTGGAGAAGGCTCTGGGGAGACCTTCTTGCAGCTTGTCAAAAATACAGGGACAGATTTTTGAGCAGGGCTTGTTGGGACAGGACAAGGGATGATGGTTTGAAACTAAAAGGGGGAGATTTAGAAGGAGAGAAGGAAGAATTTTTTTTTACACTGAGGGTGGTGAGACCCTGTTCCAGGTTGCTCAGAGGGGTGGTCGCTGCTCCACCCCTGGTACCATCCCAGGAGAGGTTGGCCGGGGCTCTGAGCAACCTGCTCTAGTTGCAGATATCCCTGCTCCATGCAGGGGGTTTGGACCAGATGAGCTTGAAAGATCCCTCCCAACCCAAACTGTTCTATGAACATTTCTCTCTCAGTCCCCTTCTTAGCTCCAAACACTCCATGTTCCTCAGCTCATCCCCTGTATTTTCAAGATACTTAGTCATTCCAAGAGAAGCAGCATCCACTCAGCAGCAACCCACAAAACCCTCCATTCCCCTATTTCCCCCTCAGTTGTATTATCCACTCTCCAGCTGACACCATGACACACAGATTCATCCACTCTTCAGATATATCACAAAGCTGCTACATTTCCCCCAGCCTCCCCAAGACATCAGCATACTCCATGATGTCCACAGACTCCAAAATCAGCACCTTTCCCTGCCCTGTTCTCAAAACCTCCACAGATTTCAGGGCTCCATCCCTGCTTGCACCCAGAAAAAAAGCCAAGAGTGACAGGAAGGAATGAGTGACAGGAAGGAACTCCTGATGCACTCAGGCACACATGGGAGCCTCTCCTAGCTGAAAAGTTACCAGAAAACACAGCACTCACTCTGCAACATCAACAACCCCTCCCTGCTGCAAGACCAGCCCAGCACAACTTCCACACGAGCTGGCTGGAGCACGACTGGACCTGCTGGTTTGCTCTTTGGGACAGCAAACCAGGCTACACCTTTCAGCTTTAAGAAGCACCATAAAGGAAAAGAAGCGTGGCAAGCCTCCTGTGTCCAGAGGCAGGTTGGAGAGCGGAGCGAGCGGCGCCCGAGCGCGGTACCTTCGAGCCTTCCCGTAGTTGGCCGTGTCGTTGGCTTGCTCCCTGTACCGGCAGATGTCCCCTTGGCAGATCATGCACCTCTGAGCGCTGATCAGCGCGTACTTCACCTGCAGAGAAGTGTTCAGCACATCACGGGGGAGCCTGCACAGCCCTGCCTCACCCTGCAGACCCCAGGGAGCACGTGGGGAGGGCAGAGAGCTGAGAGGAGGTTGCTGACGCACTGAAGGTCGCAGCAGAAAGAAACAAGGCTCCATGGCACTCGTTCAGCATCTTAGGGGTGAGCCCTGAACACCTCCTCTCTCCCAACAATGTCCCATCTGTTTCCAGGAGTTGTTCAGTCCGTGACCAATTTGAGGACAGCTGTTGGATAAGGATGCCTCTCTGGGAATGGAGCTGGACTCAAAGATCCTTTCCCAGCTGCCCCTCCACCTGCACTCCCAGCTCAGGGCAATGTGCTGCCAAGTGTCAGGGAGGCAGCCCCACTGCTTGCTCACTTTGTTCAGCAGGTTGGATTCCACAGACAGAAATAAGAGATGCTCGGTAGCTGAGGCAAAGCCAGGGAACCACCTTCAGACACTTCTTTCCAGGTCCCAGAACTGGTACAAAAACATTCACATTTACAAAGGAAGCTAAGAAATGTTAATGCACCAGAGCTGGCTCATCAATGTCTGCAGCAGCAGAGAACGACACCCTGCAAACTTACTGACATCTGTTCAGAGAACAGCTGCCTGCCTCTTGGCACTGAATCCAGCAGATTAACATGATAAAATGTCTCCAGGAGAAAACCAACCTACCATTTTTCTCAGGGGCTTACTGCGGATGGCCATCCCGTCCATATAGTCCTCCACCTTGAACTGGTATGACACCTGCAGCTTTTGGAGCAGGGCATCAAAAAAAGAAGTGCCCTGCAAGACACACACATATTTGAATGTTACAACCTTTCTGCCGACAAGCACAAATCACCACACCATCCCTGCCACATGCAAGAGAGGAGGTTCTCCCTCAAGTTTGGGTTGTTTCTCTTCAGAAAGCACAGTTAGGTGATCTCCAGCCTTAGAGGTTTTTCAAGACTGAGCTGGATAAAATCAAAACTAACCTCATCTAGTGTTTCATGAGCCCTGCTGTGAGCAGGAGGATGAACTAAAGCTCTCCAGCAGTTCTTTCTACAGAGAGTAAATGGAGCTGGACAGTTTACCAGAATGACTTTTAAGCAAATTTGACAAAGAAAGAATCAGAGAATTGTTTTAGTTGGAAAAGACCTTTAAGATCTTCAAGTCCAACCCCTACCCCACCACTACCAGGGCATCACCAAACCACATCACTCAGCACCACATCTCCACAGCTTTGGAACCCTCCAGGGTTGGGGAATCCACCACTGCTCCGGGGAGCACTTTCTGAGGGAGATGTTTTTCCTAATTCTCTATTTAATTTCATTCTAGCTTAAATCAAATTCTAATTAACATAAAACACACCAAAACAAGCCTGGTTTAAATGAAAACAATGATAACCTGCCACATTAAGCCATAATCCATCTGAACATTCTGCTTGCACAAGGGTGGTGAAAGACAATCAGGAAGGGCCAGTTGTCCAGCTACACCATCCCATTCTGAACACCAGCCAGTGTCACCCAAGGGTTTAGTGGAGTTTGGGGATGTTTCTCTCATTACCTCATCTAGAAGCTGAAGCAGTTTGTTTCTGATTTCATGGGCATTTTCCCCCTGAGGGTCCTTGAGAAGCTGCCGGAACTTCTCGATCACCTGGTAGAACGCGTTCTTCCACAGCAGCTGGTCCACGTTCTGGGCATCAGAAAACTCAATATCCATCAGGATGCACCTCTCATACAGCTGCAGCATCTCCACCCTGCAGGGAAACACAGCCAGGGTTCAGTACAGCAACCCAGCCCGGCAGAAATAAACCCTCAGAAACGAATGAGAGTTGGGAACATCACACCCAAAGGAAATACAGCCTTGGATCTGTGCCCTTTCCTCACAGCTCCAGGTGGCCCTGACACCTGGAGGAAGATCTGAAACCTCGAGTGCTGTTTCAGGTGCAGACATATAGACCCTGTGGTCTATAGCTGCAGTCCCCAAACCACAGAAACAGCCCTGAAATAAGCTCACCTGCTGGATTTGCTGCCAGTCAGCTCTGAAAATAGTCTCCAGAGCAGCCCCAGAGTCACAGAGATCACACGTAAATGTGAAAAACACCAAGTGGAAACTTGCTACAGCCACACTGGCTACTCTCCAGAGCACCAGTGTCACTAGCTGGCTTCACCAGACCCCCACTGGGCTGCCATATGTCCCAGCATTGAGTGGTGTGAAGAGCAAAGCCACCCAGTGCTCAAAAGGTGTCCCTGTCAAACAGCACCAGGAGCCTGAGCAACACTGCAAGCACAAGGCAACGGTCACTGCCCCTAGAGCCCATGATGCAAATCAGACAGCAGATAACTGAGGACAGGTAGGAAAGCAGAAGTCTGCCAGCAAATACTGAAAGCACACGAGAGCACTCGGACTGAGAGAGATCAGCTCCCACAAGAGCAGGAAGGGCCCCAGAGCCACACACAAGAGGTGCTTGTCCTGCTCCTCCATGTCTCAAAGACAGGCAAGGCATTCCACAACCATGGGAAACCACAGCTCAGCTCCCAGCCCAGGCAAACGGTGTCTTGAACCCACAGCTTCCTTCCGACAGCCACACACCACTGGCACGTGACATCAACGGCTAGAGAGCCACTGTCCCAGCTGCCAGTCCCAGACACTGACATCTCCAGGACACCAGGGAGACACCACGGTCAGGATTCTCTGATAGTTCACCCTGGAAATGCCCGGGTCACACCCCCACCTTCTACAGCACCAACACAAACCTCAGCTGGGCCATCTTCTCCAGTCCCTCCGGGCTGATGCGGTCTCTGGAAAGCAGATTGCTGAGCTGCTGCTCCTGGTTCCCAGCCTCACGGAGGAGTTTGCTGAGCTCCTGCTGCTGCATGTTCCGCATCTGCTGCTCCATCTCGGGGCTGAGGGGAGCC
>JANHGL010014087.1:4469-16228 GCA_024611195.1 Ceyx melanurus
TAAAAAAAAACAAAAAAAAAAAAAAAAAAAAAAAAGGTAATTTCTGTAGTGCTTGTGATTAGGCAGAAAGGCTTTGAAAAGTGACTCCCATGCTGTCAGAGGGGCAGCACAAGCCAGAGTGCTTAGAGAGCCTGAAACAGTTGCCCAAACCTCCTGCTCTGCAGGCTCTGACAATTACACCCTTGTGGACTCAGAACAACTGAGACCCTGTGGGACAGCTCACATCCAGCCCCCATGGGGAGGGAGGGCTGCCCTGGGCCGGCCCCAGGAGCAATTTCTGCCTGGTGAGAGGAAGCAGCAAGCCCTGTACCTTCAGGTTTCTCCTGAAGATGCCCAGGCTCCTGTGTGCAGACAGGTCCCCATCCCTGGTCAGCAGGATGGGAAGTGAATGCCCTGGTGGCTGTGCTGTCTCCTGGGCTGCGTGCAGCTGGGCCCTAGGCTGAGCTTGGAGGGAGGCCAGCATTTTTGCTGGCTAACCTTCAGTGTCACCCCTGTCAGAGCTGGAGCCCTGACAGAGAGTTTCGTCAGCACCGGCCGCCTGAGAGGCTGTCCTGGGGGAGATGCTGACCTTCCTTCCCCCTGCCACCACTTGCTTGGGATGGGGGTCTCCAGGTGCCCCTGAAGGACTGATGGTCTGACTTCACTGGAGACCTGTCCAATGGCCCCCACCCCATCCCTTGGCAGTGTCCCCTGGGGTGACACCAAATGGATGCCACGGACATGAGTGCTCCTCACAGGGACACACAGTCTCAGGCTGGTGAGGCAGCAAGTGTGCAGCTGCCTTCAAAGTAGTCACCGGGACCAGCCCAAGTGCTGGGTGCCATCCTGCCAGCCTGAAGTGACCTAGGGCTGAGAGACAGCCTAGCAACCCACTGCTGGGGCTGTGAAAGCACTGGTGCAACCCTTGGTATAGGGGATCTGTCCCATGGGGTGCTGGGAGAGAACCCTAAATATATCAAGGAAAGAATGGAATTGTGCATGAGGCAGGCTGACATGCTTCATTTCTGAAATGCTTCTGGGAGGTGATGGGGAGGGCTTCCTGGGATGGCACACTGATCTTTTTCACCTCTGCCCACCACAGCTGACAGGACCCCTGGTATCATCACCCTGGAAAGAGACCCCCAAGAGCAAGGAGCCCACTGTAGCACCAAGATGCAGTGGGAGGAGTGGTACAGGAGCAGCCCCTTTCCTTGACCTGAGCCCTCTGGTAGCCCAGTTCAACCGAGAGATGCTGCAGGTGAGGCCAGCCAGAGTTCCTGCCCAAGGGCTGCATGGGGAACATGTCAGGGGGGCCACAGGCAGCCTTTCATGTGAGCTGTGGGGTGGGGTGTGCAGCAGGGAGGGCTGAACTCCCAGCCCCGAGCAAAGCCATGGTTGTGGCATGAGATCATGTTTGGCTGCCTCTCCCTGGCTGTCGGCCCCAGGGAGCGGGGGTCAGCCCGCACCAGGGCCCTGCTTCCTCCCCATCAACACAAGCTCCTCCCATCCTCCTCCTCCCAGCCCCTGTCCCTCCCCAGTAGCGTGGGAATGGGGAAGGCACAGGAGGGCTGCTTCCACACCATGCTGCGGAGAGTGTGCGGGTGCTTGCACCAGGGAGCAGGGTGCAGGGAGAAGAGACACTTCATGCAGGGATGTGTTACTCAGAGATCCATGGTCTAGCCTGTCCAGGGAGAGCCCCTGCTTCTCCTGGGCTGGGAAAGATGCTGGAAAGAAGTGAGATGCCACTCATCTTTCCACCCCCATTGCCACTGATGCAGTCCTGAGTGCCTTTGCTAGCCCAGTGGTGCTCAGAGAAAACAAGTTGTCAGCCAAACAGGCACCCTCCAGTCCCTGTCTTGGCTTTGGGGAGATTTGGTCTTGGGACCCTGAAGCTGCATCCTCAAAGCTCTGGCAGAGGCACCCAGCCACACGGCTCTTCCACGTTGCAGGCGGAGGGCTGGGTGCGAGGCAAGCTGCGGGACCTGAAGGACGGCTGTGACCTCCAGGACTGGGAAGAGGTGGGGCAGACTCTGCAGCAGGACATGAAGGATTTTGAGAACACACTGATAAAACTCAACCAGGTGAGGCTGGGTGGTGGCACAGGTCCCATTCCCCATGGCACCCATGTCCCAGCTTCTCCACAGTGAAGCCTCTGATTCTGAATCCCTTGGCCCCACAGATGGGTGAGCAGCTGATGTGGCGAGCGAATCCCAGCACTGAGGCCGTGCGGAGGCAACTGCTGGTCCTGCGGGACCAGTGGCAGCTCCTGAAGCAGACAGCTGCCAGCCAGAGCAAAGCCCTGGGAGGGCTGCGGAGCCTGCAGGACTTCAACAGGAAAGCTGACCAGCTGGAGGCATGGATCAGGAACAAGGTACAGGGCGTGGGGAGCACAGTCTGGACAAGGGGACATCCTGACTGTACTCCCCCACCTTCTCACACCCTCCCCTGGCCCAGGAGGAGAAGCCTTCTCTGGCAGCCCTCCTGCAGGAAAGCCTGGACAAGATCCAGCTCACCCGACGCATCCTTGACTTGAAGCAGGTGAGAGGCTGCTGGCGTGCTGCTGGCATGCTGGTGACCCTGAATCCCGCGAGACTGGAGCATGTCACAGGTCCCTGAGAAGGGATGCTGATATCTGTCTCTCTGCTTGGACCAGGAGGAGCAGCAGTTCCAGAGTCTGCACAAGGAGCTGAACAGCCTGGCCCAGAAGCTGGAAAAACAAGGCAAAAGTGAGAGCAGGAGCATCTCAGCTCGGCGCAAGCACCTCAACAAAACGTGAGTGGAGGACACATGGGCTGAACAGTGGCGAGGCCAGGCACTGGAAGACAAACACCCTGAAGTTCCCTCAGCACAGCTCTGCACAGCTATCCATGGGAACACAGGCTGCCCTTTACCTCTCCTTTTCCACCTGAACAGGTGGCTGCGGCTGCAGGGGACCCTGAAGGAGCACCACGAGGCTCTGCAGCTGGCTCTGGAGGTGGCTACCTTTCTCCAGCAAGCAGATACCTTGCTCCGGGCCATCCAAGTCAAGGTACTAGCACTGGAGCCGGGGTCTGCCTGGTGCAGCGCTGTTGAATGGCCAGAGTGAAAAACAGGGTGTGCTGTGTGGGGGCTGCTGTGGCCACAGCACCCTCAGCCTGGAGCGTAGGAAGAGAGCTGGGGGATGAAGCCTGGTCTATTAAAGTGACCCAGAGCAGAAAGCACAGCTTTTGCAGAATGTCTTTCTGTCAGATCTGAGGACAGGGCTCCATTCTCCTTCCACTGCTGACTGCAGCTTCTTCTTACAGCAGAGGAGTGTCTGCACTGTAGGGAAGCCAGGGGAGGGCGAGCCATGCCGGGATCGGGATGTCAGGGACATAGCCAGCCAGGTGATGGTAAGTGCAAGGCTCTGCCTTGTCCTCTGTGTCCTGGGCATCCCAATAGAAGGGAGATGTGTGCCTTCCTGGGTCAGTGCTGGCATCAGCAGGGCTGGGCACCTCACAGCCAGGCAGGATGACCAGGGCTGTGTGATGGATGGGGGAGCCTTCCTGGAGGCAGCAGCACCTGGTGGTGGGTTGCCATCACACACTTGCACCATGGCCACAATGGCTCATCCCTCATCAGCATGTCATTGCTCTCCAGCTACTCTCTCTCTCTTCCAGATGCTGGATGTGACCATGTCCCAGCTCCTCAGCCTGCAGCCCAGCCTGGCAGCTCGAGTGACCCCCAAACACCGAGACGTCAAGGAGAGCTGGGCACAGCTCCAGCAGGTGCTGAGGTAGGGCACAGCCTGGAAGGAGTTCCAGGACCTCATCCCTGACCCCCCTCAATGCTGGATTCAGAGAGTTGGGGAGAGACCTGGGTTAGCCCCTGTCAGGCTCTCTGGGGCACCAGCTCCACTCTTCTCCATCCTTTACAACCCTGGGCCTCCCTTGCACCCCTTTCCCAGGACAGAGAAGGCTCCAGTGCTGGCAAGCAATTCCCCGGAGGGTGAAACTTTAACTCCAAGTGTGGATCCCCAAGGAGACAAAAGCAGCCGTGCAGCCATGGGAAAGGAAGCAAAAGACAAATGGATGAGAGGCCCTGGGAACATGGTGAGCAACGCCTTAGTCTGGGCATCTCCAGAGCCTCTGCCCTGGGAAGCTGGGGGAGCTTGTGGAAAAGGGGTTTGGAAGTTGGAGCAAAGCCCAAGAAGAGCGTGTCATTGACTTGGCACCAGCACTTACAGGAGGTGGTAAGTGCCAAGCTTGGGGCCAAGTGGTGTGTGCTTTGAGCTGGTAAAACAGGAATGGAAGCCTTTGTGTCATAGGTGCCAAAGGACATGCTGGGGAAGATGGCAGAGCACCGTACAGGGACTGGCAGCAAGCTTGGCTCCCTGGTGGCAGGGCAACCCCCTCATGGTGGGGACAGCAAAAGGTACCAGTTCATGGAGGTAGCTGTGGAAAGTGGGATGGAGTCAGAAAAGACAAGGATGGGAGTCCCCTGCAGTTCTGACTGTCTCCCTCTCTGCAGGAAGAAAGAGGCAGAAGCTGAGTGGGGGACACGGCAGCCAGAGGCCCAGGTGCAGGACGTCTGTCAGGCAGTGAGCACAGCAATGTCTTCCCAAGATCCCCCTTGGCCTGCCCAGGGGAGATGGTCTTGAGGGGGGCCCCTTCCCCTGCCCACTTCTGCCACTTGTGGGCGTGCATCCTCACGTGCTCACGCCTAGCACTGGCCTGGGCATTAATGCACCATGTCTCCCTGCTCCTCGGCAGACTTTGTCCCCACACAAGAAGACTGTAGGTCTCAGAGCCCCTCTGTGTCAAGAGAGGGACATGGAAAGCCTGCAGACAGCATGGAGACAGCAGGAACCCCATGACCCCAGCTCCAGTGCCAAGAATTTGCTCCTGGTGAGCCCCCTCAGGTGTGAGGTTTTGGGGGGGTTTACACCAGGCAGGGCCTGTCCTAACTGCTCTCCTTGTCTCCCAGGAGGTGCCATCACCAGGAGAGCCCCAGGGGAGCCCGCAGGTGGAGGCCATGTTGCAGGAGCTGGGAGAGCTGTGGGAGGACCTGCAGAGGAAGCACCAGGAGAATGGCGCCGTGCTGCGTGAAATCGATAAGGTGTGTGGATAAGGAGCCAGGGCTAGGGTGAGCACAGGGGCATGACCCCATCACAGCAGCTTACTGGGGATTGGCAAGAGAGGCAGGTACCCACACAGTCAGGAGCTGCAGCACTGGCACAGACATCTCCAGCTGGTCTCACAGCCCACACGCTGCTCCAGCTGTGCTGCCCGAATTGCCAGTGCCCTGGGTATCTGCAGTGGGGTGGCAGGTGTGGCTTTTTTCTCTTCTGGGTGACTCAGAGCCAGGCTAATGGTCTCCCTGCTCTCCTTGCAGGCACTAAGGCTGGTGGGAGAGCTAGACCAGGCCGAACGGTGGCTGCAAGCCATTGCTGGGTCGCTTTCGGAGCCAGCCACCATGAGAAGCCCAGCAGAGCTGCGCCAGGACCTGGAGGAGACAGGCCAGCTTGAAAAGCAGGTCCAGCTGTGTGGCCTCAAGCTCCAGGGACTGCGGGAGGAGGCAGTGGCAGGCGAGCCACCCACTGAGCAAGAGGGGGCAAGGAAGATGCAGAGGAAGGTGGAGATGGTGGAGGAAAAGTGAGTCCTAGGGGAGGGTTTCTCCTTTCTGATCCCTGGGGTGGATGAGGAGGAGGATGCTCATCCCAAGAAGGGGTGGGTAGAAGAAGGAGGTGTGAGGACGCACCCAAGGAGATGTGGGGCGGAGGATGCTCACCCTAAGGAGGTATGGAGTGTGCTGGCACCTGTAACAGATGCTTGTCCCCACAGGTTGGCACGAGTGCAGGCAGCCCTGCGGCGCCGAGCAGCAGACCTGCGTGATTCCCTGGTGCTGTCTGAGTTTCTGCAGGACCTGCAAGAGGAGGAGGCACGGAACAGGCAGGACCCTGCAGCGGTGAGCAGTGGGGCCAGGTGTCCCTGGGATCGCCCAACACCTGGCACTGGCCCAAGGGTTGGTCTGTGGCTGGCAGGGGAATGTCATGAGTGCCCCCTTCCAGCCCAGCTGTTTGGGGGTCTGGTCCCCATCTCTCTCATGCCTGGTGTTTCTGTTGGCTTCAGCCAGGGAGTGGGCATTGCAGCTCGCAAGGGTCCTTTCCACTGCTCTCGGCCCAGGCTGGGCAGACAAGGAGCAGTGAGGACATGAGCCGCCCCTTAGGAGAGCTGCAGGAAGCTGTGGAGATGCTGAATGACGCAGCAAAGGAGCGGGAACGGGTCATGGAAGTGGTGGCAGAGACGGAGAACATGGAGCGCCTGGTAGGAAAGGGAAACAGGTGGGGGTCTGGGAATACAGCCAGGTGGTCCACCTGCAGCTGGACCTGCTGGCTAGCTGGGGTGGGGTATGCACCTCAGCTGGCCCCAGTGGGAAACAAGGGCATTGGGATACATGGGGACTGGTCTGTGAGGGTCTGGTATACCTGTCCCTTCCGTGGCTGGTGCTCCCTGCCCTTTAGCAGGTGCAAGGCAAGGTGCCCCCAGGCTGGGGTGGATTGGGTCCCCAAAATGAGTGGTGGCACAGGAGGTCCCACACCATGACTCATGTCTCCTCCCCCCTGGCCTACCCAGGTGGCAGAGGTGTCCCCATGCCTGGATGCCCTTCGATGCAGAGCCGAAGCACTAGCTCAGGACACTGCACAAGCAGAAAGTGGCTTCGCTGCTGTGAAGAGTGAGAAGGACCTCCAGGGGCTGCAGGGTTTGCTGAGTCGGCAGCAGGAGATGGAGGTGAGATCCAAGGAGCACTGTGGCCAACTGTACCACTGTGGCTAGCCATGCCCTTAGCGGGGAGGTGTCTCAGCTGGCTAGGGCTATCCCCAGGAGGTGCTGGCCCCTAGAGGTCCCGGTGTCATAAACCTTGGCACGTCATGGCAAGCCGGGCTGGAATTTTCCAGCAGAGCCAAGCCCTGCCCTGCTCCACTCCCCTCTGCCAGCACAGGCCAGGCAAAGGGAGAAAGCTTGCATCAGATCCTGTGTGCCAGCACCTGGCTGCCAGCACCTCACTCATCTTCCCACTGGTGGGGAGGTGACTCACCCAAGCAGAGTGGGAAAACCAGGCAGCCCTCTGTTCTGCCTGCTGTGCCTGCATCCTACCCTCCATCCCCACATCCCAGAACGCGGGGGAGTCCAGCCTGGGCGCGGAGGAGTTGGATGCATCCTGAACCCTTTTCTGCCTTGTGATCTTCAGCGTGTGGCATCGGAGACCCTGCGGGGGCAGGTGGAGGAGCTGGAGAGGGCAGCTGCCCACTTGCAAAAGCTGTGCCCATCTCAGCAATGCCCTGTCAGCCAGGAGGTGCAGGGGACACTGCAGGCCTGGGCAGGGCTCCAGGAGTTGCTGCGAGAGACCCGGGCCCGTGTGCAGCAGGCCAGCCGGCTGTGGCACTTCTTCAAGGATTACTTAGCCATGATGTAAGTGGTGTTTGAGCTGTTGGGGTTGCCCCTGTGGTGGCTGGGGAGAGCTGGTGAGAGCATGGCATTGCTGCAGCACAGGCCGCTGCCAAATTCTTGGGCGGTGCTGGAGATGCAGCCAGGCAAGACCATGGGGAGCCTGGAATGAAGGGCTGCACCAGGGCTGCCTGCCGTAGGGCAACCCTGTGACATCCCACCCTACTGCACCAAACTTGCTGCTACCCCAGCAAGATGCTTCCAGCCCTCTGTGAGCATGGGAATGGCTTCCCTGTGGCCTGCAGGGCTGAGTTGGAGCTGGGTCATTCCTCAGCTCCTTCAGCCTATCTTTTACATGCCCACAGCTCCTGGACAGAGGACACACGAGCTCAGATCTTCTCTGAAAACCCAAGAGGTCATGGCCTCCCAGAGACTCCATGTGAGGAGCTGGAGAGGAGGATCAAAGGGAAGCTGAAGGAGTTTGAGGCACTGGCGACATCAGGGCAGCAGCTGGTGTCTGAGGAGCACTACCTGAGCGCAACAGTAAGGACAGGGGAAATGGGATCAGGGAAACCCTCAGCACCTCCCAGAATCCTCTGGGGACAGTCCCTGAAGGAGAGAGCAAGGTGCAGGTGCAGAGACCCAGCAGGTGGTACAGGGCTGTCCATGCATCCCCAGGGTGGCTCAGGGCAGGAAGGGGTTTCACCCAGCAACAGAAGCTAAGACCAGAGGTGATGTGACTGACTGTATCCCATTCTCAAAAACCTCCTGAACTGCTCTGTAGTGAGGTGTCTTGGTAGGGCTGGTGCCCGTGTACCAGGGAACCTTGCAGGCTGCCCATCATCTCTCCTACCCTCAGATAAAGGAGCGCTTGGAAGAGCTACAGAGCATGCTGGGCTGGGTGCTGGTGCGCTGGCGTACACAGAGACACCAGCGGGACCCAGGGAGCAAGCAGGAGGACAGAAGGGACCTGGAGAGCCCCTTGGACACATCCCCCACCAGCCAAGTGAGTACTCAGCCATGTTGATGCTGTCAGGGAATAGCACTGGCCTCGAAGCTGAGGGTAGCAGAGGCACCAGAGAGAGTGGGTGGTGTAGAAGTAGGGGACGGATGTGTGCAAATACCTCTGGGACTCTCTGGGGGTCAGGCAGGGCAAAGGGAAGATTGTTCTGAGAAAGTGCCTGACCGTGGCAGCCCTTTCTCCATGGTGTCTCTCTTGACATGCTTCCCAGGAGCAGCATTCTCCACGTGCTCTGCCCCTGCTGGAGAACATCCACAGCCCAGTGGAGTTCACACCCGGCTCCCTCCTCGATCCTGTGCAACGATCAGAACCATGGCTGCCAGTGAGATCAGCCATCTCCCTGCCAACATCTCTCTCAGATGCTCCCTTGGGAGTGGAGCAGAGCAGGGGGGAGCCCAGCAGCTCAACACCCCACAGTGTGGGACCCTCCAAGGAGGCTGTCATCTGGGATCCTGCCGAGACCTCCACACTGCTGCTGCCACCGCGGGGCCACAGCGGGCTGGGGGGGACGGTCAACCTCATCCTCAGCATTGGCAAGAAGGGGGAGAAGAAAGTGCAGCCAGTGGCCAGCAGCGAGTGTCCTGGGGAGAAGGCACTGCAGACGGTACGTGAGGGAAAGCACGGGGGGAGCACTTGGTGCCTGTCCCAGGGCCAGCCACCACTGTGCAGCCAAGGCAGCTCCTTGGAGATGGGCCCCCATGCAGACTGGAAGGTTTTGAGGGCTGTGGGGCAGCCCCCATGCTGGGACCCACCCTAAGCCACTTCCAAGAAAACTGTTAGGGCTGTGTCAGTCTCAGGAGAGGGACCTTTGTGGTGATGCCCAAGGACTGAGGACCAGCTTATGCCACCCCCTTTGCCTGCACTTTCCTGCTTCGGCTCCTCACCCACACTGCCCTCAACTTTCCATGTCTCTCTCTCTCTTCCCCTGCTCAGCTCCCTGCCACTAAACCCTCAAGCTGTAAAACCTTTTGGAAGCGTTGCCAGGGGCTTTTAGGAAACACTTGGGGTAGTATAAAGCGAAAGAGAAAGCCGCCTCGCCAGCTGGTGGAAGAGGTAACGTCTCTGGGGGAGGCTGCATGTTGGGTAGAGTGGTTGCATGGCATGAACCTGCCTGCTACCAACCCTCCTGGCCATGCTGCTGTGCTCTGCTGGCAGAGGTCCCTCAGAAGAAGGGAAACCCTTCTGGTGCTGTGGACTCCAGAGTGGGTGCTGGGGCATGCGAGGAGGGGTGTTGGACAGGGCTGGCTGCAGTTTGGCCTCCCAGATAAGTGGTTTTGGTGGCCACGAGAGGCACAGTCAGCCAGCAGGAGAGCCTCCCCCCTTCATGGCTCAGGGCAGCTGCAGTCCCTTGTGCAGCCTTCTGAAGGGGTCAAAGGCAGATGGGGTGTGTGAAGGTGCATGTTTTGGAGGAGAGCTCACTCTGGGTTGCATAGCTTGTAAACCTGGGGCTGGGAGCCCTGTATTTTGTTGGGGCATGCATCATTTTGTTGCTCCAGAGCTAATGTAAAGGGCTGTGTGTGAGGAGCCCCAAGAGCAGCCATAGCCAGTCTGGATAGCCCAAGGGAGAGGGCTGGAGGCCAGAGAGGACAGAGGGCATTGAGGCAGGACATGGAGTTATCAGGCTGCCAGGAGAGTTTGGTAATAGGCCTCCTCCAGCCTAAGGGGTACAGGGAGACACTGCTCCAGCTCCTATAGGCAAAGCCCTTTGTTTTCATCCTGGCAGCTGTGGAAACCCAGGAGAGGGTCTATGGCTGGCCTGGAGAGGGTGTCTGCAGGGAAAGGGAGAGGAAGAGGCCGTGCTCAGCCCCTGCCCTTGCATTTCTTTGCTTTGCTTCCTAGAGGCATGGCAGAGATGGACAGCAGTGGTTGCTCTTTCACTAGCCACCCGAGAATGGTGGCTTGGTGGGCAGTAATGTGGGCAGCCCCCACTGCACCACACTTGGGGCACTTTGTCATGGGCAGAGGTTTCCCTGCCTGCACCGAGGTGGGAGCAGCCCTCGGAGGGCTGAGATAGTCGTCCTGCTCCCGGCTCTGCATGTGCTGCTGGTGAGCGGGTTTAGCTGCCTGCCCAGCTCCCCGCTTGCCAAGGCAAGAGAGGGGTGGTCACAGCAGGGTGGTTGATGCTCCAGCCACGAGGGTCACCCCTTTCTCCTTCTCTGTCCCCAGGTGCAGTCTGGGAAAACCTCCAGCACTAAGCGTCTACCTGCCGCCACCCGCCGCCCTCCAGCATCAAGTGTCAGGACACCAGTCACCTCCCACACCCTTCCCAAGTCTGGGACCAGCTCCCTCTTCAACAGCCTACAGCGGCGGGAGCGGGCGAGGGCTGAGCAGGCCCGGCTGCTAACCCTGCAGGGCATCATGGGTGCCAGCTCCCTGCAGCCCCCACCTGAGGAACATCATGGCCCCAGCAACACATGGCCTCAGAAGTGTGACAGGAGGAAGGAGGGTCTGGGGGTGGCTGCCGCTGGATCCCCACTTGGGGAGCTGCTGCTCTACGTCAAGAACCCGCTGGTGCGGGACATTGATGCAGAGTGTGGGGCAGCCCCCCGGGACCCTCATCTCCCTAACCCAAAAACCATGTGCCCCCAACTTTCCCTGGGTTCCATGCTCAGACTGGAGCTGCCCCGGGATGCAGTGGTCATGGGTTGCTGCCGAGGGGCCACAGCGCAGCAGAAGGAAGTGGAGGCGCAGGAGCAGAGACAGGGCGTGGGGATGAGCTCATGGGAGCCAATAGGCATGCATGCGCCTGGATGGCTGGAGGAAGTAGATGTGGATGGGCACAGTTCCCAGCAGCCCAGTGAGGGACGGGGGATGTCCCCCAAGAGCGAGCGAGGAACATGGTTTGAAGAGGTGAGCTTGAATCCCAGCTACAGCAAACAAAGGGCACACTGTGCTGGGGCAGAGCGCTGGAGCCCATGGCGTCCTGGCACCACTGGTGAAGACCTCCTGGACTTGAGGCCAAGCCAGCCATCCCATGTTGGTGCACTGCATGAGCGGGTCAGTCAAGAAGGGGACAAGTTGGTTGCCCAGCTGGGCCAGGCCAACAGCCCCAGCACCACCACCAGGGCCAGACATCATGAAGCTGCCCGGCTGGAACTTAAGTCATCCCCTGCTGGCATCCCAAGCAGGGCAGAAGCCATCCCTGGCACTGTCCATGCACAGCAGCCAGCTACCAGCAGCCAGCCCAGAGGGTCCCCAGTTTCCCCTACCCCCCCCACCCAACTCTCTGTCTTCGAGTGGGCACTGGGGTCCCAACAGCCTCCCAGCCCCTTGTCGAGCGCCAGGGAGGTTTGCCACCCTGCCCATGGGCAGTTTGAGGAAGAGGAGGAGGAACTCCAGGCCATCTGGGATGG
>JANHGL010014089.1:0-25677 GCA_024611195.1 Ceyx melanurus
CAGGTGAGGTTGGCCAAGGCTCTGAGCAGCCTGGGCTAGTTGAGGGTGTCCCTGCTCCCTGCAGGGGGGCTGCACTAAAGGCCCTTTTCAGGTCCCTTCCAGCCCTAACCATTCCATGATTCTGTGATAACCTGGAGATCCAGGCTGCCCAGAAGAGCAGAATCCGATGAGGTGTGTTTACCTTTGCAAAAGGAGAGATGAAGCTGGTGATGCAGACGAGCCCAGCGTCAGCGAACAGCCTGGCCACCTCTGCAATGCGGCGGATGTTCTCCTCGCGGTCCCCCGCCGAGAAGCCCAGGTTTTTATTCAAGCCATGCCGGACGTTATCCCCGTCCAGGGAGTAACACGGGATGCCATGAGAGACCAAGTACTCTTCCAGAGCAAAGCCAATGGTTGTCTTGCCAGCTCCAGAAAGGCCTGTTGGAGACAGAAAAGAGAGGTTTAGGCTTGAGGTTGAAAGAGTGAAAATGCTGGCATAACACAATGACTCCTGGGACACTGGCAACTGGAACACTGTTCCCCTGTGGACAGTGAACAGCTTTCCCTGACTGAACCCAAGGAAAGGTTCTTGTTGCAGCTGTGCAGAATGGGACAGGCTCCAGCAGAAGCAAACTGCCCCTCTGCATCCATGGACACCTCCTTCTGCAGGAATAGCGCTCACAGATGTGGGAGAGCAGGAGCAGGATGGTTGAGTAGACAAGCAGTGCACATCTAGCTGCCCGTGTCTCCTGGAGTCATCAGCCAGAAAGACAATCCAAAGTGTGTCAGAAATGAAGCACCAAACTCCTCTTTTCCCTTGGGTAAGGATACACGTTGAAAACTCCTTGAGATGGAGAGGACCTTGACTTAGGAGAGATAACACTTCCAAACACCACACCTGTCTCAGTAAACAGCCCTGGGGAATCATCTGCTCACCTGATTTTACACCCTGTGCACAACACCTGCTACTGACCACTCATGCAGGCAAGACCTTGGGCAAGATGGACTTTTGGTCTGGTGAAGAACAACCATGTTAGCTCTGGAGAGGAAACCTGGCTGGGTGGAGATAAATGCTACTGGCTGTGCCTTTGTTTTTTGTAGTACTCAGCCTGACAGTTCTCCTGAGCTAGCAATGTAGGGTATTCAAACTCCCTTCCATTTGATCCAGGCAGTCCTTACAATGAAACATCCTTCCATACAGTCTCTTAAAATTAAATTGATAGCAAGTTAGGAGACCACTGTCCATTTCAAAGAATAATCATCAGCCAAAGAAGCTCAAACCTTTGAGACACAAGATTTTTGAGTGATACTTGAAAAAGAAGGAAATTTCCTTGTTTTGGCTTCAGAAATTACACTAAAGCACATTAGGCATTGGCCTTCTTTTTGAAATCCGAGAGGAGAACAAAATATAAATGTGTTTTAATCCAATATCTAGAACATAAGCTGATAGGACAGCAAATCAGAATGGCTTTACAAACTCTTCCAAGCATGTCTTTCAACACCCTCTGGAAGCCAAAGAATATATCAATATTTAACTAGAAAAGCAACAAGTGGACAAGCAGCAAAAGATACAGTTGTGTAAACATTAGCGGAGTAAAATAAATGCAATTGTAATTTCCAGCAGCCACTAATGCCCAAACACTGAGCTTATCTTTCAAAGCAGAAGGGCAACACAATGAAAGGTGCATGAAAATAAACTCAGAAACCTGCTGTGGCTGTGCAAGGAATCGCCTCCACTGCAGCTCACTGCCTGTGAGTGAGTGTTTATCCTTCAGAGGGGAGGACTGCCTCGTGGCACTGCTCACCAGGTCGCTCTGAACACGGTAAACTCACGTGTCCCCATAAACTTCCCAGCGACACGGAGCGAAAGCATCCGCCTGCTGTTTTGGACAACCCTGGGCATGTTTCACCTCCAAGGACTGGCTGGATTCGAGCCAGGGCTTCCTCAGCAACACACTTGGGAACAACAAGCGTGACCTTTAGGGCTTCTGACGTGTTCAAAGGAGCCCGATAACAGCTGTGAAATTCATAAAAGCATTGGTTATGGGCAGCGGCTGCCAAGGAGAGCATCTCACTGCGCCAGCATCGCGTGTCGGCCTTTCCCACGTGCACATGTTTTGCAACTCCTGGTTCACAGGGCACGCCGCCGTCTCCTGCAGGTCCCAAATCCCCACCTCTGAGCCATGCCCACGGACGCAAGTGGGTTACACGTGTGTAGCCACGCTCTCACACCCGGACCTGTTAGCCAAACCGTGCAGCCTCGAAATCCACCCCGGGTGCCGACGACTTGTCCTCTCTTACTCCTGCTGACGTGATGGGCTTGGTAAACCACATTGGTTGATCCCTGATGGAAACAGAGCAAAACGAAACACTAATGAACAAAAGGGAGAGATGTGCAAACTCATTACCAATCCGCAGGAGCCGTGGCAGTGTGGCACTTGGGTGCGAGTTGCATTCTGACGGCGGTCACCTCTGCTCTAGGCGCCTGGTGGCGATGCTTGGCGGCCGGCGCTGCCGGCAGCGGCAGAAGGTGACTCGCTTCACGGCAGGAGCGCTGCCAGGTGACTGCTGCGCCCGCGGGCAGGCAGGGCAGGGCAGGGCACGCAGCCCACGCAGAGATACGGGCAGCACACTCCCTGCCTCTTCGGCGTTGTACAACACGGCCGGCGTTTTAATGACACTTGCAAAACAAGCCACTTAAGGTGCTAATTTGCTTGCCGTGTTTAACATGACACGGCTACTAGTAATTGCAGCTGGGGCCATCGAGACAAGGGCAGGGATTGTCCCCCTGGATGTACTCGGCCACACCTTGAATCCTGGTGATTATCTTTCACGTGTTTGGTTTTGGGTCCCTCACTCCAAGAAAGACACTGAGGGGCTGGAGTGTCTGCAGAGAAGGGCAGCAAAGCTGGGGAAGGGTCTAGAGCACAAGTCTTGTGAAAAGCAGCTGATGGACCTGGAGCCTGGAGAAAATGAGGCTCAGGGGAGAACTTCTTACTCTCGACAACTGTTCTGGGGTCAGTGCTGTTCAACATCTCTGTCAGAAACATGGACAAATGGCAGCGAGTGCACCCTCAGCAAGTTTGCTGACCACACCAAGCTGTGTGGTGTGATGGACTCACTTGAAGGAAAGGATGCTATGCAGAGGGACCTTGACAGGCTTGAGAAATGGGTCAGTGCAAACTGCATGAGCTTCAACAAGTCCAGAGTGCAAAGTCCTGCATCTGGGTCGGGCCAATCCCAGGAACAATTAAAACTGGGTACAGAGTGGGTTGAGAGTAGCCCTGAAGAGAAGGACTTGGGAGTGTTGATTGACAAGAAGCTCAACAAGAGCTGACAGTGCACTCATGAAGCCTAGAAGGCCAACTGTGTCCTAGGATGCATCAAGAGGAGTGTGGCCAGCAGGTCCAGGAGTATGACTGGAGGGGGATTTTTCACAAGAGTGTCCAGTGACAGGACAAGGGGAAATGGCTTTAAACTGAAGGAGAATAGGTTTAGACTGGATCTTGGTTAGTTCTTCAGTTCAAGGATGATGAGACTCTGGAAGAGACTGCCCAGAGAAGCTGTGGATGCCCCCTCCCTGAAGGTGTTTAAGGCCAGGTTGGATGAGGCCTTGAGAGTAAACCTGCTTTAGTTGAGAGGCATCCCTGTCCAGCCACGGAATATGGTGAGATGGGAGGCAGAGAAAACAACACTTGATGTGTTATGTGCTCACCTCATGGTGTGAACAAGAGCCCAGCACGATGATGAGCCTGAGGTCTGAATTTTGGTGCTTCCAGACACTGACCTGCTGTGGGCAGAGCAGCCCTGCTGGGCTGCAGACTAAACAGTCTGCCTGTGCCCTGCACCTCCAAAAAGGGTGCTGTGGCAAAGACTACGTGCACATAAAATATCTGCAAGACTTTATTAATTGTGAGGATTACATTTCCAAACGAGGCAGACGAAGGAAAAGTCTCCAGCAGGAGAGAGGATATAAATACATTCTCCCCAGCTGGATTCTTCATGTCTGTAGGTTTATCTGGCTTGTATCATCAGTACCTGAGCAGGTCTGGTCTTTCCCATGATTTACATCTCGCTATATAAATATTTCTGTTTGAAGTCACAACAGGGAAGTGATCATCTTTCATGTGGCCAAGAAGAAAAATTTAACAAGAAAAAGAAAATAAAGATTTCTAGGAAAGGCAATGAAGTAAAAGGTCACTTTTAAAGATGTTAGCAAAACAGCATGATTTAATTTTTTTTCCCCCTCAGTTTTCTGGGCCATTAATACTTGAACAGGACTCAGCAAAGGCATGCTCATTCATAGAATCATAGAATGTTTAGGGCTGAAAGGGACCTCCAAAGGGCATCTAGTGCAGCCCCCCTGCAGGGAGCAGGGACACCCTCAGAGCCTTGGCCAACCTCTCCTGGAATAGCTCCAGAGATGGTGCCCCAACCACCTCCCTGGGGAGCCTGTGCCACTGCTCCACCACCCTCAAGGTAATCATCTGGGGTGAAAGCAAAGGTACAGACAGCTTGGAAGATGGTATTCCAGAGACACATGAGAGAAGCAAAGACATCCAGGGAAAGACATCCCAAAGACATCCACAGGGACTCTTACTGATGATGCAGGTAGCACAAAGTACTCATTCCTCAGCACAGAAATGACTTGTGCTCACCTTCATCACTATTAATTGGAGCAGAAGTTATCCCCAGAAGGCTGCCCTAGACCTGCTGGACCAGACTTCACCTCTTTGCCACCCCACACAGAGGTGTCAGGACAGGAGGTCACACAGACACTGAGCTGCCCAGCAGCTCCTGCCACCTGGGCTTTAGAAAGCAGCAAATAAACAAGTGCTCACCCTCCTGCACCAGCTTCACCTTTCCCATTTTTATGACCTGCAAATACTAGTAAGGGGGCCAAAAGAGATGATGAAAGCCCAGGGAATGTGTGTGAGGTGGTTTTGGTCAGTTCTGGGATCAAGTCTGACTGGTTTCATGCAGCCTGATGATTTGTCCCAGTGCATTCCAAGATGTGTCTGTTCTGAATAAAGCTTTTGTTTGTTTCTGTTTTCAACCTGCCTCTCCTAAGTAGATTTGTGAATGGAAATGCCCAACACTTTGCCTGGTCTTCAAGGATTTTTAGCTTGTTCTGCTGAGGCTAACACACAAATAGTTTTGGTTTTTTTCTTTAACAAGGTCTCTCCAATTCCATTCTAAGGAGGTGGTGAAATCTGCAGCTCTCTGTGTTTCAGGCCAAGGAAACAGTTACACAGAACAGAGCAAAGCAGCAGCATCTAGCTGGGTGCTTCTTAATAAAACAGGAACCATACCACACAATGGAAGATGTTCCTTTTACTTTTTGGCCTTGGTGTCCAAAAAGCTTTAGCTGAAATAGACAAAAAAAATGCAGGCTCTAGAAATACAAGTGTTTCCAAAGGCAACAGAATTTTCTTGCTGTCTAGCTGCATTCCTCTGAGTTAATAGCTAAATACTAGCAAGAGGGCACAGGGTACAAGAATTCCATTTTGTGGAGCATGTAAAGTTTAAGTAGTAGAAGAAATCTGTGGTAAATCCAACAAAAGCTCCATCAGCTCTTGACAGAAGTGCTTGTATTTCCAGTGGCCTGCCCCAGGTCTGTGACAGTGCCTTGGATTGAACTTACCTGGAGAAGGTTTGTCACCTCTTCCCTGTCCTGGGAAGCAGCAGCTTCCCTGTGCCTTCAGAAGGGTTGCACTTGAAACCAGCTCTGTACCCAAGATGCCCATTTTCAGCCATCCCTCCTTCCCTCCCAGCCAGGCCAAACACAATGTGATGTCCAGCAGCTCCTGCCTGGTTCACCCTGGTTCCTGCTCTGAGCCCAGCCCCAGCAGCTGCCTCCCATGGCAGGCAGAGGCCACACTCATCTCACTGGCTGCACTGCCCCTGAACTGGTGAGGAAAACACACTCACCTCCAGTTGTAACCTGGCAAACACTTGGGCTTGTGGAGGCTCTCCCAGGAAGAACTCTGTAGTCATTTATCTTTGGAAATGATTTGTTGCTTATAATGAACAGACATCTAAAAAACTCCCATGATTTCACATTTTATGCCTGGTTAACTACTTGCAATTATTCAATGTTTTCCCATCTTCACTATCTGTCCTCCCTTGGCAACGTTCCCTCCTGGTGCCTCTGTCCCTTTCTGTCCCTTCACCAGAAGTCTGAACACATCCAGGGGCTCTTTCTGCTCCCAGTTGTCAAGTTAAACACTAGTGTTCTAGTGGAAAAATCTTTCTTACTTACAAAACTGATGCAGGTATTCAGAATGACAGCTCAGGCCCTTAGAAAGTCTCCCTTTTTCATGTTAACAGACACCATGGCAGTTTTCTACAGCCAGGCTTTCCTTCAGTTTTAGCAGCAGGAACACCTTCAGTCATGGCAAAGCAAAAAAGCTTTAAACAGAAGTTACACCAAAGTTTTTCCTGAAGGTTTAGCACTCCCTGTTGGAATTTACACCATCTAGAACTTCTCTGCTAATACACAGAGTGCAAGGATGCCAGGGGCAGCTCAAGGAACAACCTCAGCAGCTTTAACCCCTGGGCTTGGAAAGGTGTCACTGGGAAGGGGGGGGTGCCTTTCAGGTTTTCCTGCCTGAGACACCACGACTCCAAAGTGTAATTCATAAGCTCCAGAGGCCAATCAGGTGTCATGTCTGTAAAACAGAAGACCTGTGTGATTAAACATTGACTAACACAAGCCAGTAATTGCTTGTTTTCTAAAACTTTGAAGTGTTCACACACAGCAGGTGTGTGTATCTAGACATGAAAGGAGTATTGCACTGCTGCTGGAGGTCCAGACACACAAGGGGACAAAGATAGCTGACTGTAAAGACAACTGACTGCACAGAAATTCCAAATACAAAGGTATCTGGTAAAGCAGATTGCAGGTGTAAAGTGAAGTGTTTTGGTATTTAACCAAATCAAGTTGCTGGGTTTGGTTTTACAGCATGGGGCCAAATTCTGCCCATCAATCCTCCAACAAGGAAAGGGAGTTAGTGCAGGGTTTGGATTCTCCAAGTCACCTGAGCTTCTGTTGGGTGCTAATCCCCCAACACACAGTGGAGGGCCCAGGAAAGAGTGACATTTTTCTGTGTGCACACAAGCACACTGAATATTTAAAGGCTCATCTTTCTTTTACTGCATTATAAAAAAACCCAACCTCCTGAAAACCACAAGCATCAGAATTATTTTTGTCAGCCATGCACAGCAAGTTCTGCTTTGCTGTGAAGAACAGGGGCTGTGCTCCCAAGTGATTGTCCTTCAGCTCTTTGTCCTGAAGAGGAAACAAAGGGAAGAAACTGGGATGCCCAACCTCTCAGTCCTGGGGGAGGGCACAAGAAAAAAAGAGTGAAAAAGCTGCTCCCTTCTATTTCTGGTGCTTAACTCTACTATTCTTCAATTCTCACTTGTCAGATCACTGAAATTTTCATAGTTTCCTTACCTAGAGACTTCTCTGGGACAGCTACAAGCCAGAAGAGTCTCATGGCAGTGAGAAACACTTTGAACAGCCAAAAGGAACAGAGCACTGACTTCTGTCTGTTCTTAAGGGTAGCTTCATTTATTTAGAAATCATTTTAGGTCTTTGATGGTGGATCAGAGTCTCTTTTCAGTTAAGGAACTCAAATAAGCCAAGGTGCATTTTCAGAACAAAAAAAAAGCCCTAAGGTTTCAGGATGAAGTCATCCCTACTGAGGAGGCACAGGGCTGCAGTTTGAACTCAACCCCACAAGAACCCAGACAAAGTTATCATGAGAAAATAAAACCTAACAGCAAAATCCTGAGCAGGTAAGACTGGGAAGAGAAACTGATTAAAGCAGGGAGAAGTGTCTACTGAGGTGCTGCAGAATGTGTGGGCACAAAAGCAGGCTTGTTGAACTGCAAGGATCTAGTAAAAGCAGCATGTAAAATTATATATGGAGAGTACAAATTAAGAGGTATTTAAAACTCCAGTGAGGACACTGAAGTACTAAAGAACCTGAAGAGGTCAGGAATACAACAAGGAAATTAAATGGGATTCCAACTACAGCATTGCAACCTCATTCACCTGGGGAAAAAGAATCCAGAGCACATACACTAAATGAGGAGGAGATATTTGCAAAGAGATAAAATATGAAAAAAAAAAAGCCCCAAAACTCTTGTGGGAGAAGAGCAAACAGAGAAGTGGGTATCTGTTTGTGGTGTGATATGGCTGCAGAACCAGCCAACATGATTCTGGGTGACTTGCAGAGCACAGCTTGTCACAGAGCAAGGGACAAGCTGGTCCCTGCTCACACAACCCCCAGGGGAATTTACAGGCTGGGGAGGGGATTTCAGAGTAACCAGAGCAATGGAAGAATCTGGATGGACTAATGACAGAAGAATGTAAACCCATAAAAGCAAGTTCAGCAGTGACTGCAAACAGGAGGTAGGACTAACACTGAGGAGCAGCCAATGTCTACAACCATTACACAGGGCACCACAGGAGCAAAGGCACAAAAGTGCTTGAAAGAAAACAAATCATTTGAGAAACACTTCATTATAAAGACCTCTTATCCCACTGGGGAAAAAAAAAAAAAAAGAGGAGATGAAGGAAATCACACAGCCCAAGTAATTTACAGACTAGATGGATAAACCAGCTGAAGAGTCCTGGGTGCAACATTTCCAGATTTACACAATAAATACAGGATGATAAATGTATTTTCTCTCTGGCTTCTGGAAAAATCACAGGCAGGGCTTATCTGGAGCAGAAAAATGTCTCTTTGGCCCACACATGAGTGACAGCACTGCAAAGACTCCTGAGCCCAGAGCTGCATCAAGCCCAAAGTCAGGCAGGAGCTGGGACATGGACAGGAGTGTTCATGCTCAGCACCCTCTGCAGAGCTTTAGCTGAGTGTGTGTTCCATACAGTCAGGGATGTCTTTTCTTCTGCTCCCTCTTAGTGTCCCCACCACTCATGGTCTCAAGTGCACAGCTTTTGACCTTGCAATTGACATCACAGCTCAGCCAGGGATGCTTGGAAAAGCATCATTAACACCCCTGGGTGTCGACCTGCCCTCAAACTCTGCAGCCTCACTGAGTGGGGAACAAAGCAGCAACCAGCACAGGCTGCTTCTCTTCCATGTGCAATACACTGAAAGAGTCAAATATTTACATAAGAATTTTTCTGTGACCCTTCCTGGCTCTCCAATCTCAATCTTGTCTTAACTGAGAGTGCAGTTCCCTGACAGAACTCGTTAGAACTGGGTAGGTCATGAAGTTATCTCTTCATTTCCAAGATTCCCATTGTGACTATCAGAAAAGAACACAAACCCCTGCAGCAGCAGTTCAAGAATAATCTTAAACTCACCCTGACCTGGCAGAAGCCTGAGAGAAAACCATAGTGGCAGCTTTCTGCACTACTTAAGTCAGACACACATCTAAATATAAATGTTCTTTACTTGTGCTGCACTAGGACTTAAAACACGTTTCTAGGAGAGAGCTTTCCAAGCCTATCTAGAGACATAACAGCTTTCCTGTTTTCAACTGGTCTTTAAGACTTTTTGGCAGTATATGACAAATATGGAAATAATCAGAACTCTTGTATGTGACACCAGAGCACTTGGAACATAGAAAACCCACTCAGAAAAAGGTATCAAGTCACATGCATTAACTCTTTATAAATTAGACCTGTGCTGCACTGTCAACAACTATGTTATGCTCTCCTCTGCATTAAAATTACAAGTGTTAAGTCTGTTTTATTCATAAATAGCAAGCATAATAAATATGATTATATAAGAAGTTATAGATTATATAGATTATAAGATTAGCCTTGAAAGAGTCCAGCATAAAGTCAGATGAAAAAAAATCAATTTTCTTGTATTTTAAACACATCACCTTTTAAAGAGCCACCATCATCTGTGCAGCCAGGGCTGCACCTCAGCCATGTTTGGCTCCACGTTCCAAACACATGGCTTGTGCCAGTGTGCAACTCCCAGTACAAACCAGTACATTGTGAAGCCAAGAGACTGATGCCCATGCATCACAGTTAACAGAAGCTATGGAGTCCTCCTCTGTCTTCTGTTCAGGTCAGTAACTGCTAGAATTAGAACATGCCTTTTAGGAAAAACTACCCCCTCAATTCAAACCCCTCATCGAGCTCAAAACTGATCCAATGGTTCCAGCTTCAAATTCAGGCCTTCCCAAAAATTCACCCATGGAATTAGGGAATGGCAACGGGTCTATAATTTAGGGTTATGTATCCTGCTATTTCCATGCAACTCTAATTCACTGGGTGACTCCACTTTGCACCAGCACTGGAAACTTTGCACATGCAGTGTCAGTCTCCAGCTAAGGTCAGGACAGCTCTTAACCACGTCCTTCAACTGCTCAAGACTACACTTGAGATCAGTTACTGCCATAAACTTCTGTTCAGCAGAGTGAGCTGTTTTTGTGCTTAGGCTGGAAGAGTCCACACATGGCCCAGCATGCTTCAACAGAATATTCAGCTGGAGCCAGCAGCCTGGGTTTGGAACACTGTTCTACTTGGGATTCCAAACCACACATACTTGAACAGTTAACAAATGCAGCAGGGGGATATTGGTACACAGCAGTCTGAAAAATGGACAAATCCTTTGTTGTGCTTTGTTGGGTTTGTTTTTTGGTGTGGGTTTAGCTTTTTTGGTGTGGGGGTTTTTTTTGTTGTTTTGTCTCTTTTTTTCATACCCCCCCAAAAAACAATTTGGTTGCTTCATTATATAAGCACATTAAAAACAAATACCCTTACCAAACAAAACACGAGTGCAAGGTTGCTTACAGCTAGTGGTGTGGTTTTTGTTCTGTTGTGGGTTTTCCCCTCACCCTTAACCATTATCTACATATTCTCAAGCTCATTTACCAAGCTACAAAAAGCTCTGATCAGATGCTGCAGAGTGGAGCAGAGCAGCAGTTGAGAGAGGTGTTTGTTGTTGGTTTTTTGTGACTATTTCTCCCCCTGGAGAAGGTTGCTGGGTTAGAAACCTTTTTGCAAGTGTGTGTGAACACTAATTTCCCAGTGTTGGTCTGGGACAACAGGATTTCAGGATCTGTGTGGTTCAGCTCATCTGTCTTAAGCTCAACTCCTAACTGAGAATGACCAGGGTGAAGGGACACAGAGCACACTGGCACAAGAGATAAGGTTGTTTGGAGGCCTCCCCAGTCAGTTTGTCAACTTGATAACACTGTGGCTACTGTGTGCAGGCTGCATCCCACACAACTATGCCAAACCCTGCATCTTGAATAAAACTACCACAAAACCACAGCTCAGCTAGTAAGCCAACTAAGAACAGAGCCAGGGCTGGTTCTCCCCACTTCTACCTCAGTCAGTCTGTGCAGTCACAAAATGAAGACACCATCAGCAAAGAGCAGATGTGTTTTCTCTTTAAGTTCTCATCTAATTCAGTGTATGTACTTACCAAACTGCAATCCTTCACCTCGAATCAACCCAAATATGTAAGATACAGACATGTAAACACTTCCACCTTCACAACAAAGCACACCCAGGTTCATTCTTCAAAGTTTCCTGCACCTCACTGACACTTCATCAAGCTTATTGTTCTTTCCTGACACGCTGATGGCAGAGAGTTCAGGAGTCCAAGCGTGGCATAATAAACCACAGGAAATGGAAAAGCCAAATGGGGAAGACAAAACAAGCAGAAACCCAACATTTTGCAATCATTTTTTTCTCTCAGCTTTCTGACAATAGGATTTTCTTTCACTTCTTCAGCACGAGGGACCTCAAGGACACACAACGGGGCTTGTACTCAGTGAAAGAGGAGACTCTTGGCCACAAAAGCATCTTCACCCAGGGCAGCCTTTGCAGAACTTAGTCCTTTCCCACATTCCTAGTCAGTGCTAATGACCATTCATTTACTTTACAACAATCATGCTTATTTAGTAGAGACCGTATCACGCTAGGAACAGAACACAGGAGGAAAGAAAAGCATCTGGGCTGATACGCTGACAAAAACACCCCCCCTTGTGTGGGCAAACAGGTAAGCAAAAGGGCAAACAGCAACACCATGGGTGAGAAGTGTTCTACAAAATGGGAATTAAGACAGTGACACTACACTGATGTCAGAGCTCTTCAAACCTTCAAGGAACTTTTATGCTTCAGAGTTAAATGGCAGCAGGGACAACTCCCCCATTTCAACTCTGCACAAGGATTTTCCATGGTACAAGTTTAATCTTATTACATATAACCTTGGGATCACAGGATGGTGAGGGCTGGAAGGGACCTTGACAGATCAAGTCCAACCCCCTGCCAGAGCAGGGGCACCCAGGGCAGCTCACACAGGAACAGATCCAGGGGGGGTTGGAAAGTCTCCAGAGCAGGAGACTCCACAGCCTCTCTGGGCAGCCTGGGACAGGCTCTGGCACCCTCACTGGGAAGAAGTTTCTCCTCATGTTGAGCTGGAACTTCCCATGTTCCAGTTTGTGCCCAGGGTTCCTCTCCTATCCCTGGGCACCACTTCCCAGAGCCTGGCCCCTTCTGCTTGCCCCCCACCCTGCAGAGATCTGTAACCATTTGAAAACATAGGGAAATAATGAAAACATAATAGGGGGAAGCTGGAGAGCTTTCCCTGTCTTCTGTATCCCAATTCTGCAAGCTCTGGCCAGCAATGAAACAGCTGCAGCCTGAGAATAATATCAACCCTGTGATCCAGGCACGCAGCCCCAGGCTTGTACACCAAGGACAAGACATGAAAATGGAGCCAAGTCCTGAGGTTCAGGATAATATTTACTAGAAGTCTCTCTGCTCCTGGACTTCTTCCAAGTCGATACTCATCATTTCCAGACTCATTTGTGCAGTGGTCTAATCACTGTCCATCAGGCTGCCCTGTGAACAAGCTGGCTTCATAGCTGCAGAGAAGAAGATGCCTTTCCATAGGAGGATGTAACTTTTGGATCTGGAATCTTCCCTTTTTCCTAGTCTCCATTTAAAGAAGTAGAGTGACCTTGACACTGAAGGGATTCAATAAGACAAAACACAACACACTGGCTTTTTAGCAAATGATCCTGCCCCTGCTCAGCTCATAGGAAAACCTCTTCATGTTTCTCTTGCTCTGGGGGTCACAGCTAAAAAGGCAGCAGTGCTGCTCTGCTGCCCACAGCCTGGGTTCATGTAATGCTGGGACAGAGAGAGGTCACTCAAAAGAGTCTGAGGTCCTGTCCAGTTGAAGTTGCTGGCCAGAACGCCCAACCCCCAGATGAAGTTAGTGGCCAGAAAGTCCAACCCGATGCAAAGCAATCTCCAAGTGCATGGTGCCAAAGTTGTCACCCGGGGCTGGATGTAGCCAGTGGTCCTTAGCACCGTCTGGGCAATGACAACAAGCTGTTTGTCACACGGGTAAACTCTGTCATATCTATGTGCCCCAGAGTGAGAAAAGCACTGGCACAGATCCAAGCAGCTCCCATTCCTCAAAGGCAAGGGTCAACAGGAGGAAAAGGTGATTTCTGTCCCCAGGAGCCTTGTGATGTGTCCCTGCAGGGAGGGCTTTGTACAGCAGCCAGAATTTCAGTCTCAGAGAAACTTTCAGTAAAGGTGGCTGCTTATTTTGGACAGCCTGGGTAGGGATGACCCTGCTCTGGCAGGGACTTGGACTTGGTGATCTCCAGAGGTCCCTGCCAGCCCCCACCATTCCATGATTTGTTCTGTGACCAAGGCCTCTGATGTTCCATGCAGTGCCTTTCCCTCGAGCTCAGCATTCCCGTTGAGCTGTTCCGCTCGCGTGCGGAGAGCCCTCGGCCCCTTCTCCCAGCTGGGGCATGAGTGGCATCAGACCTCCTTGCTCTCCTGGCAGGGATCCTCCAAGGAGCATCTCAGAGAGGAGCTCTGAGTAAAGAGGCCACAGCAAGGTTTTGGCAGAGCCCTCCAGCCAGTCTTTCTCCTGCAAAAAAAGCTTGTGATAAATATTACGGGTAAATTAAAGTCCCATTAAAGATCTGCCACACACTGAACATGTAAAAGATTCTGTTTCTCTGCATGAGTTAATAGGAGGAGGACTGACCTTCTCCTTACATCTTCTGTCGTGGTGATGCACTGAATGCTTATGGGGTGTTTAAATATTGCATTTACGAGGGGATACAGCTGCCTGTGATACCTCTGCCTGTGCCTTCGGTTCTGTTTTTAATTACGATGGCTATTTTTAGCCCAGACTCATGGCCTGGTGGATTCCCATTATAGACAGGAGCTGGAGAAGGCTCTCATCTCAGGCTGTCTTGAAATGAGGGCGTCCAATATGCTGTCAGCCATGCTCCCTAATTAGCACAGCGTGGTGTAGACTTATTTATTATTGTTTGCTTTAGAATAGTATCCAGAGATACCTCCTGAGTCAAACACACCCCCGCACACCGTGGCACAACACAGAGATGGGCACAAATGCAAGGAGAGAGCTTTTAGTGGCTAAAAATCAACACAGGTAATAGAGGGAATGAAGAGAAAGTGCAAAAATGGGCTTTGAAAGGTCTTGTGCTAAGAGTCAGAGCTCAACACTATCACCCTAAAAGCCTGTGCTCATCTGCCACCTAAGCTCACCCTGGGTTTTAATGCAAAGGTCATTGGTGCCCATTGTGGACCCCAGGCAAGGTGGGCTGAGGAGAGCAAGCACTTGGAAGGGTGATGCAGAACACAGAATGGGGACAAAGGCCATTTTCTGAGGTATGCACTGGAAGTGGCTCTCCTGTGTCCCCTCATCCAAGGACTGCTGTTCTTGGAGGGCTCCTCCAGCCCCAGCTTGGCCAAGAAAACATCATTCCCCACCAGCCATGGTGGTGCCACCCTCACCTGGTGTCCCCATGGCAGGCAGGGGAATGGCTTTCGTCAGACACAGCTCCCCAGTGACATGTCACCTGCTTTATTGATTAGCTCTGAAATTAACTTTTAGCCCAGAGGAAAATCTCTGGAAAGAACACAAATATGGCAACACCCTGGTGCTGCTGGAGTGAGGAGCACATGTCAGACAGGAACCAGCCCTCTCCCTGCCTGCTCAGCCTCTCTCCTTCCCTCCCCCAAGTTTAACAACCAGGCCTGTTTGTATTTTTTGTTGTTGCTTGGTGGGGTTTTTTTTAGCCTTTATTTCTTTCTAAGCATCCAAAATCACAATGTTTCTGGCAGTATCTTTTAAGAGGGACTGTATCAAGTGCAGGCTGGGAGACAGGAGGCTAATTGAGAGCTTCCTGAGGGACATTTTAGCTCGTGGCATGAATATCCTTCAGCCTCTGCTTATGCTGCGACAGGAGCAGGTGGGTTGATCTGCATTCCATGCACCAGCAGGCGGGGAAGGCACGAGGGGATTTGAGGGGCTTTTATTTCTTGTGCTGTTTATTAACCCTCCAGCCCTGGAGTGGCTGCAGCCTGTGGGGCTCGAGGCTCCCGCGTGTGCCCCGTGAGTGGGGTTGGCACAACCCACGGCTGCTTCTAAATGAAGTGGTGGGTAGAGCCCAGCTGGCTCTGCTAAGGAGAATGGGGAGTATCCCTGTACATAAACCCAGCCGTTTACACAGAGCAAAACCATTATCCAGGAGAGTATTTTTAAAAGCTGAGCTTCGTGCCTCACTCCCTCGTGTCCTGTTGCAACCTTCAGAGGAGGATGCTGAGGAATTCTTGGCGCTGGTGAGTCCTCTGTGGCTGCAAAGGCATGCTGAGGACTTCAGGGAAAAGGAGGACAATATTGTAGATGATATATATGGTGTTTTCCTCTGATAAATTTATATCTCTCAGAAAAACTCGGGAGGAAACACAGCTGTCCTCTGAATTTGTTACTGGGGCGTCTCCGTAATAAAACATCTCACCGGAGCAGAAGAGATTTAAAGAGGGAGGTGCTCAGACTTCTCATTATGCTGCAGTCGGGTCTCCATGGCTCAGTTCCTCTGCTATCAGCCACACAGGCTCCTCGAAATACCACCCTGCTCCCTGCCTGCCTGGAGATGCTGCTGTGAGCCACCAACGTGCCTGGTGTGCCATGTGCCTGGGGCTGGGGCTCAGAGATGTTTCCAGATCATTGGCACCCCCTCCCAAAAAAAACACACAGTGATTTTCTTCCACGAGACACAAGAAAAGTGTTGGTTCTTGGGTAAGAGGTGCTCCCAGGGCACAAAACTCCATCTTGATCCTGCACTTACTATAAGCAAGGTGTGTGTGAGAGCAGCAGCTCTCTTTAAAATGAGGAGGGAAGAACAACAAAACAGAATTCATAATGGCATTAGAAAACAGCTAATTTAATCCCACTGCCAAAGCCTCGTCCTCTCCTAATCCTTTCGTGTTCCTCTTAGCCTATAAATACGTCAATATTAGTTAAGCCTTAGGCATCCCACAGTTTTAAATAGATATTATAGATCAGAGCAGCTTCACTGATCCAGCCTCTCTCTTTGGCTGGCTCTCAGTAGCTGGTTTGCTCTGTCTGGTGGTCACTGTGCACCCTGAAGAGTGGACTGTCCAGTTTCTCTGTGTTCACAGAGCATCTCGTGCTGGGGTCTCAGCTCCAGCACTGGCTGTTATTTGGTGTTTTGGTGGTACCCAGCAGATGCTTGGGGCAGGGTCCAGGTTGATTAAAAACTAACCATGATGTGAGGGACAGTGGGACTTGTCAAGGTTTAGCTGGTAATTGTATGGCAAAGAGAAGGTGGCTGCTCTGAGACAGAAGTGGCTCACAGGACCTGGCTGATTGCACCAGTATCTTCAGCAATCTTGATGCAGAGTTTTATTCCAGATGTGCTGAAACATCTGGGGGTTGGGGACATGAAGCAGAACTAGAGCTCTGGAAACATACAGTATTTTGTCCAACTCACTGGCAATTCTGAAAAAAAAAAATGATGAGAATTGATTTTGCAATGGCTGTAATGTCCTGTTGGAAATATTTCATTATAAAATATAGATGTCTCTAAATCTTTCAGCCAGAAATATTGGTCCCCTAACAGCTGCCCAGGAACAGAAATGCCTCTCACTGGAGGCTTAGTGACCCTTCTATCCCCTGGGGTGTAGATCCATTAGGCTTTTTTCTCCCGTTAGTGCCTCCAGACAAGCAGGTTGAATGTCCTCTCCAGTTTCTACTCCATTAATACAACGCTTACGTGAGACGGAAATTTGCAAGGGGACCTCTGGTTGTTGGAGCCCAACTCTCATGGGGTTTAGTCCTTCCTTACCTCCTGAGGTTGGTCAACCCACAGGCCTACCTGTGGGTTACACAAACACTTATGGCACCTGAAAATTCAAAACATGAAGGTGGTCTATGAATGGATGGGGGAGCAGATGGGAAGGAACCTCTCTTCTCTTGTCAGGTGAATCCTGTTCAGTCCTGAAGCCTTGAAAGTTAAGAACAAGTTGCCCAGGGAGTTGAAGTTCCCATCCCTGGCACCATTGCAGGGGAGGTTGGGGGGGCTCTGAGCACCCTGATCTAGTTGCAGATGTCCCTGTTCCCTGCAGGGGGTTGGGTGGGATGACCTTGAAAAGTCCCTTCCCACCCAAACCAGACTGTGATTCTAAGACACGAGGACACCCTGGGTTGCAGTCATATTTTCTGCAACAACATTTCAGGACAGAGCTGCTTTTCCAGTAGAACTGTTTCTAGCACAACAGCAACAAGCCTAAAAACATGTGCTTAGAGGGGAAAAAACCCACAACCTGATGTTAAATTAATATGGCTACCTTATAATTAATTTAAGATTAATGGGAACAACTGTGTTAAGATTCTGTAACGATAATTAGCAAGCAAATTACAATAAAAGAGAAGGGAGCAACTAGAAGTAATTATAGTGTACATACATTAAGGGCCCGAGCTGCCTTGCAAACTAACACACGTGCAGTGAGATAAGGGCCCCGTTGCCAACCTGGACCAGGATGAGCAGCTTCAGGTCTCCTCCAGCATCACTGCTTCTGCACCTGCCCCTGGGTGCTACCTGTGCTGTTCACTATCATACTGGCTCTGCCTGAGCTGGAGTTGCTGTTCCCCTGCCAGTGCTGGCTTTGCATTGGGAGCTGGGAAGGTGCTGGGAACCCCCCTGGGATGTGGCTGCTGCTGGGCAGGGCTCGAGGCTGCTCGAGGATGGGGGGACCAAGATCTCGGGAGGGGACAGGACTGGGACAGCTGACCCAGCCTGGCCACAGGGCTGCTCCACACCAGGTGACATCATCTGAACTGGAAAAGCTGGGAAAGGAGGGGGGCTGGGCCTGTCCTGCAGAGCACCCCCTGCATTTGGAGCCCCTGTCCTGACATGGGGCAGCCAGCAGCTGCTGGGGGGGGGGGCACAGAGTCAGTCTGGGGGTTCTCTTGCTTCTGGCACGGCCTTGCTTCGCTTTTTCTTAAACTGCTTTTGTCTTAGCCCACGAATTTCATCTTATTTTCTTCCCCTTGTGCAGCTGAGAGGAGGGGGCAAGGGACAGAGCTTCTGGGTGGGCATCCGGTGCCAGCCAAGGTCACAGCACCATGGCTATGAACCTGAGCGTGGGGCATGTATGTAGGACAAAGCTGATTATTAGAAAAAAAAAAAAAAAAAGAAAAGAATTTCCTTAAAGCTACAAACTGACCTCCTTGGGTGTGAGGAGTAGAAGATGGCCATGGAACTTTTCCTTCATCCTTTCCATTTCCATCTTCCTTGTTAGTTACAGTGCTGTCATCACTGTCACGATCCCGTGGTGCTGTTGGGAAGACTCTCAGCTGTACCAGCTGAGGGTGGACAGGGCTCCTTTAAAGAGAGTGGATTTGCCACCTTGGCTCTGTCATCCTGCTCAGTGTTGGTTCTCAGGCTTTATGTGTGTATTAGGGGGAAAAAATAAACAGTTATTGTTATCTCCTGATTTTTTTCTGCAGTTCTCACCGTGTTTGTGTCGAGCCTGTCACAAACCTGAGGAAATGGTGTGTAAGGAGCTGACATCTTTATCCCCGTAATGGATAGTGGGAGATGAGAGAAGGAGGCAGGGAGCACTTGGGAGCAGTGGAAGATCCTATCTCTTGCTTTCAGGACAGCTTTGTGGTACACGGCTGATGGATGCTGGCTCTGCACGGCGTTTGTCACAGCAGCTGGCTGGGGCTGCTGCTCTTTATGTCCTGGAGCTGTCACAGCTCTTCTCCAGTTAGATGTGTGGGCAGTGCCCAGCCCCAACAGGTCCTCGTCCTCTGGTAGGAGATTGAGCTGCTTCTACAACACAAACAAAATAATAATTTACAGAGACTGAGTGATTAATGAAGATCCAGACCAGCTTGGAGGGCAGGGGAGGGCCAGTGTGGTCATCCACAGGGGATGAAGAAACTGGGGATGCTTCAGGGTCTGTGTTTAGCTGGAGTCACACTAGGGTCATGAGCAACCCCCGTTCACCTCTTTCTGCTCTTTCCAGTTGCAGAACCTCTGTTGTTGCCTCCCCTTCTCTCCAACTCCCCAGAAAGCCCCACAAAGCAGGGTGCTGGGTGCACCACCCCAGCATGGCCCCCTCCTTACTGGAGGGCCCCAGAGGAGGGCAGCCCAGCTCACACCAGTGGCACTGAGTCACCTTCTCCCCCCCCACACCGTGTCACGAGATGACGAAGCATGAAATTGGGTTCAGATATGCAAAACTTTGGGTGCTGCTGAGCAGAACTGCACCTCTGAGACAGATGAGTGAGTGGTCGGTGCTGCAGCACAGGTCATTTGTTAGGAGAGAAAGCTTTTCCTCCCATGGGGTTTGGGTTTTGTTTTATTTAAATATATATATCTTTTTTAAGCATTTCAGATCCTGGATTCATCAGCTCAGACCACTTGAGGTACCGACAACAGCGAGAGTTGCATTTTAACCAGGCAGGCAGAGATGGTTTAGGAGTGGCCTCTTTTGAGAGGTTAATGTTATAAATGCATCTTAAATGTCTAATATGTAATCAAATGCCATAAAAATGGAAATGTTATGAGTATTGAAGCACAGAGAACAAAAATCATTGCTCAGTGCTCTTGCCACCAAAGAATTCAACTGTGACTACAAGCTGCAAACTTGTCTGGAGTCATATTCCTGGAAATATCATGACAGTAAAGAAAATGAACAGGTCATGTCTACATTTCCCTGTTCCAGAACCAGCAAGTGCTGTGTGGAACCCCCAGGTCCCAACCCCAGAGCCCACAGGCTTTTTATAACCAAAGGTTGAAAGGGTTGTAGGGTTTCTCCTCCTGCTGCCACCTGGTTTCCAGGTCCTGGGAAGCATCACCACCAGCTGCTGTCCTGCCCATAGGCTGGTTGTCAGTGCTGGAATGGGGTTTGGCATCCATCGTGTGCAGTGGGGGTCCCACCAAGGGGAAGGGTATCATTGAATTGGGGGTATAGAATCATTGAATCAAGGGTGTAGAACCATTGAATCAAGGGTATAGAATCACTGAATCACAGAATCACAGCCTGGTTTGGGTGGGAAGGGACCTTCCAAGGTCACTCAGCCCAACCCCCTGCAGGGAGCAGGGATCTGCACCCAGAGCAGGGTGCTCAGAGCCCCCCCAACCTCCCCTGCAATGGTGCCAGGGCTGGGGCAGCCACCACCTCTCCGGGCAGCCTGAGCCAGGCTCTCACCACCCTCAGCAGCAATTTTTTTTCCCTTTTCTCCAGTCTAAATCTCCTTCCTTTAGTTGAAACCATCACCCCTTGTTCTGTCCCATCAGGCCCTGCTCAAAAGTCTGTCCCCATCTGCTTAGTGCTTCCCTAAGTGATGAACTGTCTAGGAAGTGCTTGACAGAGGATGGTCACCAGTAGGTGAACACACAGGATAATATATGAGCTGCTGATTACACCTGTACAGAGGAGAGCTGTACCGTGGCTAATTGAGTTCCAGGCTGGTGGACAGCTGGTCCTGCTGTGTCACCTTCTGACCAAAGCACAGCATGGTGACCAGGCACTTGTTCTCTTGTCCCAGTAAAGACCCTGAGTGATGGACTGAGAGCTGGCACAGGGCTCTCCAGAACAGGGATGCTGCACTGCAGGCACAGGCCAGCTGGCTCGTGACAGGTCTATTGCCAGCTGAGCCTGTCCCAGAGGGGACATGTGAGCATCTTGGTGTCCTCACAGAATCACAGAGGGTAAGGGGTTGATCTCTGGAGAGCATTGAGTCCAACCCCCTGCCAGAGCAGGGACTCCCAAGGCAGTCCACACAGGAACAGATCCAGAGGGGCTGGAAAGTCTCCAGAGCAGGAGACTCCACAACCTCTCTGGGTAGCCTGGGCCAGGCTCTGCCACCCTCACCATGAAAAAGTTTCTCCTCACATTTCCATGGCCCCTCCTGTGTTCCAGCTGCACCCACTGCCCCGTGTCCTGTTGCTGGATGTCCCTGAGCAGAGCCTGGATCCATCATCCTGACACTCACCCTTTCCATCTTTATAACCATTAAGGCTGTGGTTCCCTCCCCCACCATTCCATGATTCTGTGATTCTATGAAACTCCTCCATCTGTCCCAAAGCACCAGAACTGAGGACCCTTGTCATTCCCTGTCCTACCAGATGTGCCTGGTGCCATCTTTTCCTAAACACTTCTCCAGATGCCTCCAGAAGACGTGGACCTTTGGCAAAGGTGTCAGCCCAGGTGATTTATGGGCTTCAGAAGTTTGCTGCTGTCAGAGGCTAGAGGAGAAGGTGCTGCCATGCTTGCCATGCTCAGCACCCTTCATCTCTCCTCTCGCACGTGCAGCACCTTCGAGAAATAACAAATAACCCAGAGGCAGCCTGAGATTTTAAAGGAGACAAGTCAATCCTGACTTATTGTTATTATCTCCTAATAGTTTACACTGTATTATTCAATAATTACTCAGTGAATCACACTGACAGTTTGCATGTTTGTCTCTTCTCTGACTTAACTCCCATCCCTGCCTCTGAAGGCATCATTACTCTTGCCCACAGAGGTGCTGCCCCGACGGGTCGGGTCAAGCAGCCGGTCCAGCAGAGAGCAGAGACACCATTTGATTGGTTTCAGTAACAGTTTCTCATCTCTGTAAATAATTCCTTGCCAATTATGCTCCAACTGGCTGGTACTTCATGCACAGCCCCATGAATAATAGAATGGGGTGCAAATCCTTATTTTAATAAGGCCAAGAATTATTTAATTCAGCCGCCGTGCTCTAAATGAAAGAAGCCTTTCCTGAAGTGGCTGAGAGGCTGAGCTGTGTCTCCTGCAGAGGCTGCTCTGGCACTGCCTGCCTTTAGGCCACCACCGTGTTTATTGTGGCAGTGCAGACTTTGCTGGTGCCATCTCTGCTGCTCGGCTCCGGGAGTCCAGCACGTCCTGCAGTGACGTGGCTGAAATGAAGAGCTGTTTCTCTGAGCTCTTCTCACAGCCCTGGTCATTCAGAGAAAACATGGGCTTTGCAGAGAAGCTCCTCTGCCTGAGCCTCCATCTCGCTTATTTCAGTGGTGTCTGGAGAAGCTGATGGCAAAAGGGTTTGTGGACATGGGTGGCATCTGAGATCCCAGTGTGCCCAGTCTGGACTCTGCCTGCTTTCCACAGCCCTGGTTCGGCCCATCACTGGAGTGGTGCAGCCCTTTACATCACCACCACCACACACTTTTCTTCAATAGCATTTTCTGATCCATCGTGTGGCCCTATGTGCCAGGTGAGCATCCCTTCTTCCCTGGGCTTAACCTCAGTGGCTTTGCTGTGGTTGTTGGACAGCTCAACCAGAGTCACCCAGCAGTGACCTGCTAATGGCACGTGTGTCTGTTGGCTAACTGTGTCTGCTCTGACACAATTATTGTGCCTGCTCTGACACGAGGCTGAGCAGGAGCTGCAGAGGAAGGTGGCCAAGGCACTTTTCTGCATGTGGCCTGAGCAGTTTGGCCTCGGCACCCCCGAGCTGCTCACCCCATGGTTGTTGCCTTGGCTGCATCTCCCTGTCCTTCTGCAAAGGCCTCGTTGGTCTGTGCTCTGCCCTGGCCTGTCCCCGCTGTCACAGCAGCACCAAGCCCAGGAAAATCAGCTTTCCCAGCTACAACTTTAATGCAGTTTTACCCACAGCAGCAAAGCTGGGGCCATGCTCAAAGCAAAAGCCATCTCACCACTGGCTTCTCCACAGGGCCTCCAGTCTCCAAAACTCTCCCCAGTGGCGGCAGGTGTTGGTGCCCATGGTGGTGCAGAGCCCAGGTGGTGAGGGGTGGGTTGGAAACGCTCATCCCAAGAGGAGTGGAAAGCTGCTGCCTGTGGAGGTGACTCAGCAAGCCCAGCCCCATAGAAAGCTCCGTCCTCTGGCGTGTGTTCGGACTCAGGGCGTGGCTGGGGCTGTTTCTAGACCCCTAGAGCTGCCTGCTCTGGTACCACCACCAGCTCCAGTGGGACTCTACTACTTTTACCCTCCCTGGCCCATCTACCTTTTGCAGGGAGCTCCCTCTGCTCCAGGCAACCCTCCAGGCACTTCTGAGGGCTCTGATCTCTGCACCCCCTCTCCCCACAACCCCCCTGCCAAAGCCAGGGCCCTTCTCTCTGAGCGTGTCTCGTGTGCTGCACTCCCTGAGCCAGTTCTGTGTGCCGAAACACCCGTGCGTGGTGGGAAGCATCCCACTTTGAAGAGGGGTGAATATTCTGGTATTTGATCCCGCCGTTTGATTTCCCAGTGCCGAGCAGCCTCCGTCCCACTGTGAATGGGGAATCCTGCTCTAGCCCTGGGCAGGCCTGTTCCTTGACGGGGGTTTCTAACTGAGAGCAGCGTGCACGCAAATGTACCACAGTGATAGAAGAGTTTGCATCTCAGAAAGCTTACATCTATTTATTTAAAATGTTTAAACTAGAAAGCACCGGCGGAGTTAATGATTATTTATGGCCACGTGTCACACCTTCGTCAAGTACTGAGGGGCTCTAACTAAACACAGAGAAGACATCAGGCAAACAAGAAAATGACAAAGACTCTGTGAATAAAGGAAATCTTTGATTTCGATCCATCTCATTTCCACCTCCAGCCTCCTGGGGCTCAGCAGCAATCTGCTCCTGAAAGCCACTACACTGATGGCTCCCGTCTGTCAGCATCACAGGCGGCTTGGAGAGATGTCCCAGTCCTGGGAGCCCTGCCAAGAAGCCTGATCCCAAATTCCAGCCCCACACGACACCTCCCTCCCCAGAGCTGTCACTTCTTCTCTGTGGATGGTCTGGGGAGAGTGATAGGCTTCCCCAAGCCACTATGTACAGATACTTGTGCAATGCAAGATGAGGTGTAATTAAGAGGTGCTCCCTCGGTGCTCCAGTGGGTGGACACAGTCACACAGAGGTGATGATAGGAAGGTGGGCAGTGCTCCCAAAGCCAGGCTGCTCAAAAGCCAGAAGCAGCACATGTGTCCATCCATAGTTGCTCACAGACACATCCAAACTAGAAGTATTTTTAACATAGTTGTTGTCCTGGTTTCGACTGGAAATAAATTAATTTTCTTTCTAGTAGCTTATACAGGGCTGTGTTTCAGAATTAGGATGAGAATAACAGTGATGAGATCTTTTACTTGTTGGTAAGCTGTACTTCATTGTCAAGGATTTTCCAGGTTCTCCTGCTGCCCTGCCAGCAGTGCACGAGTTGTTGGGAGGGACACAGGCAGGACAGCTGACCCAAACCAGCCCAAGGGTTGGTGGGGTGTGTGTATCACTGTTTCTGTCCTGCTTTGCTCACCCATCTGCACTCCTCAAGCCATGTGGATTTCCCCAGCCCTCAGCACAGCGCAATGGGGAGCGATGGGTCGTTCTCCAGAAACCCCTTTTTTGAAAGGCTGGAATTAAAGCCAAATCCTCCCTGACCAACCTTCCTTCTGAGCACCCAGGTTTCTGAATTCAGTGCAATTATCTGGCTTAGCAGTAGGCAGATCTCAGCTCGTACTCAGGCCTGGGTTGTTTTCTGAACAGACAGGGGGATTTGCTGGGACCGTCACCCTCAAGGCGACTGCTGTTGGTGAGACAAGCAAGGAATGATCATTATAAAAGCAATCACAACGTGCTACACAAACCCAGCTCTCGGGAAGCGGGGAGGAATCTGGGGCGGATGTGGATGGATATAGAAGCCCAGAGTTATTCTGGTCGCTGATTCAGTCCCTTTTAAGATGCACGAAGCTGTTACTCATGATAGTAGCTCCGGGCCATGTGCTCATTGGAATTTCACAGCCAAGCTCGTGTGGGTGCATTAGGTTTCCACCAGCATAAAGGAAATCCGGTCCACATCTAGAGAAACCTGTTGGTGATGAGATCGTTCTGGGTTACACCGGGGCCACTTGACATAGCTTCAGGCATGTGTTACCTTTAAAGTCTCTTTTATACTGCCAGGGAAGTCTAAAGGGACCTGTGAGGGGAGATCCAGCAGACAAAGTCTCATTTATGAGCTGATGCATTCTGGAGATTGAGTGGATGCAAACCCTTGAGGAGTCTGAGCACAGACTCCCTGGCAGAGCCGTGCTGGGAAGTTTGGGTGAGCACAGCTTTTGCTTGGCTCCTCGCCCTGTGCTGCACACACTCTGTGCTCTGCCTGGTGCATGCTGTGCAGAGCAGCATCTGTCCTACAGCTCCTTAGTCTGGTAAATCTTGTGTCAGCACGGGTGTGACCAGCAGGGGCAGGGATCATCCCCCTGCACTGGTCACTGGGGAGCCGCCCCTGGAATCCTGGGGTCAGTTTTGGGCCCCTCACTCCCAGAAGGACTTTGAGGGGCTGGAGTGGGGCCAGGGAAGGGCAACAGAGCTGGGGAAGGGTCTGGAGCAGGAGTGTGGGGAGGAGCAGCTGAGGGACCTGGGCTGGT
>JANHGL010014091.1:0-11036 GCA_024611195.1 Ceyx melanurus
AGTTCACTCCAGGTGCCCCCAATTCATTCCATTCCCAGTGCCCCCAGTTCATTCTCAGTGCTCCCAGTTCATTCTTGGTGCCCCCAGTTCATTCCCAGTGCTCCCAGTTCACTCCCAGTGCCCCCAGTTCATTCCCAGTGCTCCCAGTTCACTCCCAGTGCCCCCACTTCATTGCTGGTGCTTCCAGTTCACTCCCAGTGCCCCCACTTCATTCCCAGTGCCCCCAGTCCACTGGCCAGGGCAGTGCCAAGTGTGGCTGGGACTGGGATCTAACTGGGATATCCCAACCAAAGTGGTTTTAACTGGGATATGCCATCCAAAGCGGATTTAACTGGGATATCCCAAATGAAGTAGTTTAACTGGGACATCCCAAGCACAGTGGGTTTAACTGGGACATCCCAAGCACAGTGGGTTTAACTGGGATATCCTCTCTTGGCTGCTGTTTCCCCCCCTGGCAGCTCAGGGAAGACTCAGAGCTTCAGGAGCAGGGAAATCACCCAGCCCTTGCTTGGTAACAGGGAGCCAACCTCTGGTGTCCCCTCGAGCTCTAGAGGATGCTCCTGCCTGTGCCCTGGGCGTGCTGGCCCTGCCCGGGTGGTACCCACGGGTGCTGGTGGGTGTCACACAGAGCCCCCCGGGTTCCCAGCATCCACAGACCCAGCTGGGACTGCCCCAGAGACACCCCAGCCAGGGCATCCAGCAGCACCTGGGCATCTCACACACCACAAGATGCTCCTGTCCCACACCTTGCTCTCCCCGGGTGGCTCAGCTGGAGGGAGAGGGCTCAGCACTGCAAGACTCCCCAGCCTTCCCCTTCCAGCCCGGGTTTTCGCACTGGCAAAGCTCAGCTTTCAGCCCTCAAGTGGCGGCTGAGGCAGGAGAGAAGCTCTTTGTGCCCGGTGGGTGCTGACCATGCAAATGGCAGCGGAACACATCGGGAGATTTGCATTTAAGCAAATGCCCCACGAGGGGTGGTGGGGACACCATGGGAGTGCAGAAAGCCTTCTTCCCACCGGGCTCAGCTGGAGCTTTCCCAGTCCAGGATGAGCACTGGGACCACTCTGCTGCTGGAAGCCCATGCCAGCCCGGCTCCAAAGGCCTGAAGCTGCGAGCTGGGACTTGCCAGCGGTGACAATGGAAGCAGGTGAGTTTCAGCCTCGAGCAGAGATGCATCTGCATGGAAATACCAGGGAAAGAGCATGTTTGGGGCTGATATTAGGAGAAAAAACTAGAAAGAATTGTCCATAAATGGACATGAAGCAGCTTTAATGTCCCAAGGATTTAATATTCTCTGTTACCCTGTTCCTCCCTCTCCAGCCTGAGTTCATTCCCCTTCACAACACAGGATTTTTCCAACGGGCAGTTAGACCAAAGTGATGTGGAACATGATTCAATTTGCTTAAAAAATGGTCTCAGCTGGGGCCCAAATGATCACTCCTTTCCCAGGAAAGGAGTTGTCCGGTGGTTTCATGGCTCAGCGTCTGCTCCTGCTGAAAGAGCACCAAGCTCAGCTAGGTGAGCTGGCCTGCCGAGGGGACAGACATCACTTTGCTTGCTTACAGAGCTCAGGAGGAACAACTGTGAGCGTGTGAGCGAGGCAACTGCACCAGCACAGCACCCACGTGTGAAATTAAGGAGCTGTGGCAGTTGGTTTGGGTTTAAACCATAGGAAAGCTGTTAGGAAAATGGGGCTGCAGAAGGGCAGAGCATCAGACTCCTGCTCCCAGAGAAGCAGGCTCAGTTGCCACCCAGGGGCTGTAGGATTTGGCAGTCTCAGGAAGCACAGTAACAGAAAATGAGCTGCTCACAGGGATGCTGTTTCAGAAAATGAAGTAGCAGAGCATCTCCTTGTCTTCTGTCCTCCTCCAAAAGTTCTGTGCTGAATGGAGGCAGGATTCTTCAGCTGGATGCAGCTAGCAAAGGCTGCAGGAGTCACCAAGCTGTGCTGAGCTCAACGGGCTGTGCCAGCAGCTCAGGCTTTCCCATCACATTGCAATGCCCTGTCTCTACAGGAACCCTCATGCCAAGGTGCGGAGTTTCTGATGCAGAAAATAGAATTATTTCTGCCAGTTGTGGCTGCTCTGCTGCATCTCTGGAGCTCCAGCTACATGTGTGCAGCAGGTCCCTGTGTCTCCAACGGCTCCCAGTAAAACCAGCTCTGAAAAGTGACACAGGAGGGGGATTTTTTCTTTGGGCCATGGAAAAGAGCTGGGTCCAGCACACGGGAGCCTCTCAGCTGCAAAAGCTGATACCCATTTCTTACTGGTTGCTGTGAAGACTCTGCTTTTGTGGCTGTTCTGACCAGGACCCTCCTCAGGCACTGTGTGTGTGTGTGCCTGCTGCCCACCCTTGGCTGAGGTCTCTGGTTAGCCCTGAAGGACCAAAGCCCAGTCACAGTGGCTCAGACTGCAGTGGCTGTGGCCCAAGGGAAAACATCTGGAGCAACCCCAAACCTGCCCTGACAATCTCTGCTCCGCAAACCCTCTGCTCTTCCTCCTGCCAGGTCTGCCTGGGTATTTGCACCTGGGGACACTGGCACACGACTGGAGGTGATAATGGGGCCACGTGCCCCATCCCCAAGGCAGATGGGTGAAATAATAAAGCAGCACTCGAGAGATCAAACACCTCAGCTGGGGAAGGGCTGTTTGCATTCCCTTGGGACAACATGGCTGTTTTCCAAGAGATTAGCTTCAAAGTCAAGCTCTTGTCCCATAGATCTCAATAAAAAACCCATCTGGACCCTCCTCCCTGGCTCCAGAGGTGTCAGCTCTCCCCTTCTGCCACTCAGGGTCAAAAAGATCCTGCCCTGATGCTGCACCTCGTGCCTCTGTGCCCTCACTTGTGCCAGAGCACCTGGCACCAGGCAGCTCTCACCAGTTTATCCAGCTGGGAGAGAACAGATGCCTCACCCCAGCAGCTGCACAGCCTCTAGGGATGGGTTCTGATGCAGCCTGAGCTGCTCAAGCAACCAGAGTCAGATTTGGGAGACAGGGTACCCTGTCTGCCTTCCTCACCCTCTCTGTGCCTTCCTCACCCCCTCTGTGCCTTCCTCACCCTTCTCTGTGCCTTCCTCACCCCTCTTTGTGCCTTCCTCACATCCCTCTGTGCCTTCCTTGATAAAACAAGAGTGTCCCCAGGCTCTTGACCATGTTTGCTGTGGCTACAGAGCAGGCTGAGCAGTTGGCTCTGCACTGGGATTCACCTCACCCTTCTTTCTCTGCTGAAAGCAATAGGGGCTGTGTAGTTAAAATCGAATTTTCCTGACCCAAAGAGATCCCTCAAAGCTGTGTGGAAAAAATAAAAAGAGCCAAAAACATCAGCCAGCAACTTAGGGCATGGAAACCACATGGAACCCAGTGCTGAAATGCAGGGGGGTGTTAGGGCACCTCAGGGATTGTTCTCTGCAAATGATCAGCCCTCTCTGTGGGGCTCCTGAGGGGTGATTTTCATCATGGGATGGTCAGGGTTGGAAGGGACCTCAAAGCTGATCCAGCTGCCATGGCAGGGACTCCTCCCAGCAGAGCAGGGTGCTCAGAGCCCCATCCAGCCTGGCCTGAGAAACTGCCAAGGATGGGGCTGCCCCCACCTCTCTGGGCACCCTGGGCCAGGCTCTCACCCCCTCCTGGGGAAGAAGAAATTCTTCCTGATGGCTGAGCTGAATCTACCCAGCTCTAGTTTGGATCCATACCCTCCAGTCCTAATTCTTTGTATTCTGTATTTTATTTTATTAGCAGTTTGATGTGTTTCCTTCTTGGAGCACAGAGGTGATGAATTTTCTTCTTCTGTAGCAACCTCTGGCAGCTGTTTGGAGCTTTCACTGAACTCGTCTAACTCTTGTTTCATCCCCTCAGTCCCTACAGACTTCAGCAAACGTGTGTACCAAGGAGTGAGAGTGAAACACACAGTCAAAGACCTTCTGGCTGAAAAACGATCCAGGCAGAGCAGTGGCTCCCACTTCAGTGTAAGTCACTTCCCACCCACCTTTCTATTCTTGCTTTTACACCACAAAAAGTCGTGTCATGTAACCCTCTTTTCAAAGAGCATTCACGTGGAGCTCGGGGCACTGACAATAGCAAACCCAAGCCCAAAAGATCACAGAGGGCTCCTGGATTTTTTACACCAGGGAACCTTTGAGAGATGTAAATGCTTCACCTTTGTTTTTAAGCAGTAATGCCAAATTTCTCATTCCTTTCAATCCTGCACCTTCCTAAGTAACCTTTCCAGGCAAGGAATAGCCTGGATGTTGTGCTCCTTGCAGCTCCTCTCTGGCACACTGCAGTGCCAGGGGAGATTCAGTGATGTTATCACCTGGAAAGAGGCCAAGCAGCAGTTTATAAAAGATCATTGCTTCTTAAAGTGCTTCTACGGCAACAGGCAACTTGAGTCAAAGGATAGCACACTACATTGGTTGGGTTGGGTTGGTTTTTTTCCCTCAATTACTGGCCAGGAAAACAATGCTGTCCTCTCCTGAGGACAGCACATTGTAGGTGCCAGCACTTGGCACCCAGGGGCACAGCAAGCTGTGTGTTCTCAGGACTCATCTTTATCAGCAGGGGCACAGCAAGCTCTGTGTTCTCAGGACTCATCTTTATCAGCAGGGGTACAGCAAGCTGTGTGCTCTCAGGACTCATCTTTATCACCAGCAGCCCTTCCAGGGTGACCTCGAGCAACAACTGACAGGAGGAGATGGATGAGCTGCTGGACCCTGGGGGCAGACACCCACATTAGCAAGAAAGTAGCACTTCTTAGGAATTTGGATGCTCTTTTTCCCCCCAAAAAAAACCCATTTACCTTGGATTTTTGCCTTCAGCAAACCAGAGAGACTTGCAGGTATTTTTCTCATGCATTTGAAGCCTATGTGTGAAAACAGGCAGGAACCCAGCAGGGGCGTTGCCAGACAAAGCAGGATACACAGGAGCATCCTCACAGCCTCCAGCAGACAGGCAGGAGACCCCCTGAGCCATGGGCAGTGAGTGGGAGACAGCAGGAGCCTAAGGGTGCTTTGGGGAGCAGCAGGAAGCACCCCCTGTGTTTGCACTGAGTGAGAAGCCAGCTCTGCCTGATGCCTGTCCTGCTTTCCCTGCTCCCTTCCTGCTGCCAGCAGCTTCAATGGCTGCAAGCAGCAGTCCTGGCAACTGTAAAACCCTGCTGGCTTGGTTTATTGCCCTCTACTTTGGATCCCAGCTAGCTCAGCAGCCAGGCAGTGTCTGTAACACCAGAGCAGCCTCCTCACGAGAGACAAGAAACGATTGTGCAGAGCAAACATCCCTATTGGCTCCAACTCCCCGTGCAGAGAACAGCTCTAAGGGCAACTCTGTTTATCAGCAGATAATCCAGAATCAAAGCCAGGGGCAGATAACTGAACACCCCCTGGGTATTTATGATGCAGTGTAATTTGGCTGCATCTTTTGTTTGTGAGGGACCTTTGCTCCCAAAAAAACCCCAACCCCAGCAAAGCTTTATTGTGCAAGGGGAGGTTGTGGAGCTGTGCTGCTGAAGGAAGGTGTCTGTTCATCCCTGGGGAGCTGCTGGGCTGTTCACTGAGGCAGCAGCACAGCAGCAATTTACATAGATTCATAGATTCACAGATGTTAGGGGTTGGAAGGGACCTAGAAGATCATCTAGTCCAACCCCCCTGCCAGAGCAGGGGCACCTAGACCAAGTCACCCAGGAACAGATCCAGGCGGCTCTTAAGTGTCTCCAGAGCAGGAGACTCCACAAATTCCATGGCAACCAGGCCCTGCACACAGCTAATGGTAGGAAACCAGTGTGTGCTGGGATGAAAACCACTTATAACTGGTTCCTGAGTCCCCACGAGCTACAGGCTTGGTCCTGGACTTCAGAGAGGGTTTGAGTTCTCTCCCACAGAGCCAGCAGTTGCTGTCTGCATGAGGAAAAGCTTGGTACACAGATGGAGCACCTTGCCCAGCAGCACTGAGAGGTCAGGGCAAAAAGCAAACTCACTGCCAGCAGCGAGTGAGGTGCCCTGACCACCTTCTTTTTGCTTTATCATGAATTCTTGTGGCTTCAGCTGCTGAACTACAGACCCTGCCCTAAGGGGAGATACACTGAAGCCAAGGTTGTTACCTTGACTTGCATCCCAGGGCAGCCTTGTAGCTGAACAGCACTCCAGGGTTGCCAAGGCAACTCTCTGGAGCACCCCCCAGCCAGCCTGCCCAGTGATGTGCCAGGCAGGCTGAGCCCCAGCTTGTCCAGAGCTGGGCATGCTGCAGGCTCCAGTGATGCTGAACAGACACCCTGCTGTGCTGCAGGAGATCCAGCTACCCCAGTCCCACAGCACCCAGAGGAGCTCAGGCAGGGAGGAAATGAGCTAATGGGCTTCAGTTAAGCCAAGGCATCCATCCCCTGCTGAAGGGCCCAGGAGGAAAGGGGAACACAAGTCTCTGCAATCCTGAGGGTGCCTGTGATGCTGGAGGCCAAAGATGGGCTGCTGCAGAGGGGCTTGCAGTTGAAGGAGGGCAGGGAAAACTCTCACAGGTGATGTCAGCTCGGGGCTGCCCATCCTAGGTGTGTGCAAGACAACCTGCTGCCCATGAGATGCACTCAGCTCCTTCCAGTGCTGCTAAGCAGGCAAGATCAGAGCTAAACTTCCACGTGCTGGGGAGCTGAGGTGTTCCATGCTGACTGACAGCTGTGCCACGACACCTTCCTGTGACTCCAGCAAAGCATCCCAGCTCCCACACTGCAGGCAATATCTGTGCTGCCTGCATCTCCAACTGCTTTCCCTTGAGGGTGGTGGATCAGTGGCACAGGCTCCCCAGGGAGGTGGTTGAGGCCCCATCCCTGGAGATATTCCAGGTGAGGTTGGCCAAGGCTCTGAGCAGCCTGGGCTAGTTGAGGGTGTCCCTGCTCACTGCAGGGGGGCTGCACTAGATGCCCTTTGGAGGTCCCTTCCACCCCTAAACATTCTGATTCCTCAAACACAGTGTGAGAGGTACCAGCTGACACTGCTGCCCAGGAAGGTGCTAAAATTGGGGTTAAAACAGCAGTTCAGAAGCCTACAGCACCACTGTCAAAGAAACTCCTCCTCAGTGACTGCAGACAGAGCTGGCTGCAGGAGGCAGCGGCCAGGGGCAGGCAGAGGAGGTGTGAGGGAGAAGCCCTGAAGCAGGAGAAGGTGTTGCTGGTGACATGGATGCTGGGAGAGGGGTGTCTGCCAAGGCCAGATTTGCATGTGGAGGTCATAGCTTTGCAGGGCATCGTCCTCCCTGGGATCTGTGGCTGGAAAGGGCCCAGCTGGAGCCAGGTGCAAGCCCTGGCCATGACCCTGCCACAGGAACACTCATCTGCCTTCCTCCCTGACACCCCTGCCCCTCCTGCAGCCTGGCTCGTGTGTGGGCTCACAGCTCATTTTCATGCTGGAGCAAGGAGCAGCTGCAACCCTCCCTCAGCAGCAGAAGGAAGTCCATGCACTGGCAAATTTAATTCAAATCTAAACCTCTACATTTGGTTGCTCAGTCCAGCAGGAACCTCCCGTTTGCTCTATGCAAACCAAAGCCAGCCTGTCACCAAAGCCAGCCTGTCCCCAAAGCCAGCCTGCCACCAAAGCCAGCCTGTCCCCAAAGCCAGCCTGTCCCCAAAGCCAGCCTGTCACCAAAACCAGCCTGTCCCCAAAGCCAGCCTGTCACCAAAACCAGCCTGTCACCAAAGCCAGCCTGCTACCAAAGCCAGCCTGCTACAAAACAAGCCTGTCACCAAAGCCAGCCTGTCACCAAAACCAGCCTGCCACCAAAGCCAGCCTGTCACCAAAACCAGCCTGCCACCAAAACCAGCCTGTCACCATCACTGGGCAGGGCCACAGCGCTGCTGAAGTGGCTGCAGCCACCAGCACTGATGGGCTGGGAGGTTGGGAGGCAGAACTTGATGACTCCAGGTATGAGTTGGGTGAGATGTTTTAGCCCCAGCACTTTGGCTTTGGCCACTGTGAGCACCAGGGTGACTGGAGGATAATTCTCCCCTTCCAAGGGCCAAGAGAAGATGGTTTTACTCTCAGTACTGCTGAAGCAGCTCCGTGGCAGGTGGAAGCAGCCCAGGAGAGCTGGGCTAGGATGTGGGCAGTGCAGCATCTGTTCTGACCAGCCAAGGGTTTAGATACCAGCTCACTGGGTCCTGTTTTGTGCCAGCACCCACTGACTGCTCAGCACTGCACCCTCAGCAGGGAGCCCAGCAACACCTAAGGAGGCAGCCAGTTATATTGATCTTTCTGCTGTTATCAGCTCCACACAAGACCTTCAAATCTCTTCTTAGCCTGCTAATAGCTGAGAGGCCCCAGGCTTGAAATCTTGTAGTTAAGCTCTTGATACTGAGAGCACCAAAGCACCTCCCCAAACCACACGCTCAGAGAGCTGCCTTGCTTGGAGAGGACACTTTTAAACACACCTTTATCTTTTACAGGGCAGCACCAGCTCAACACAGTCATCGTTTGTCCAAGTGCCAGGTGAGGTTTTCCTGCACTGATAAATGCCTTTCATGTAACCTGGGCTGCTCCTGTCCCTTCCCAAGGACATGAAGGGAGCCAAGGAGCCATGGGGCAGGCCACCTCTCAGAGAGAGCCCAGGAGAAAAGTGATTGTAAGATTCAAACAGCAACAGTGACCAAAAAAAACCAACAAAAAAGACCCTTCTAATCTTGTATGACACTCCCAAAGAGGTCATTAAAAAGCTCCTACCTCTTCTGGGAGAGGTGGCACACAGAACCCTTTCTTTGCCTTCTGCACCTTCCAGTTTTCCCTGGAGCTGCAAAAAAACCCCAAGTACAAAACCAGGAGCTGACTTCTTCTGTCCCTTGAGCCCTGGAACAAGGCTGGAACAGAGGCAGTTGGTTTTGCAGCTGTAATCCCATCCTTCTCTCCAAAGGCTGTAGCAGAGTCAGCAAGCAGCAAATGCTGGCAAAACCAACCTCCCTGCTCTGGAGCCTCCCAGACCACACTTCTTTGCTGCAGAGGAGGTCATCAGTTGCATCAGGGCAGTGAACTTGGCTTGACACTTGTGTTTCAAGCCAGGGTGGGTTCCTGCCCTGGGTGGCAGTAGAGAGAAGAGGGCTCTGCTTGGCAGCTGCAGAGGTGCCCATAGCTCTGTGGCTCCTGGGTGCTGCTGTTCTGCTTTACATTGAGCCACCACTTTCTTTTCTGCCCCCACAGGCTCACCCACCACCGCTGGTTACTATGGCATCAGGAGACCCTTCCCCTCCCAGCTGGATTTCCACAGCACCAAGCAGTTTGGCAGTGATGTCTATCCCTCCCCTCTGGGGTCCAAGCCCTTCCCATGTGATTCCCCTGCCACCCAGGGGTACTCAGCTCTTCTGGAGCCATATCTCACTGACCAGTATGGGGAGTACCGTGCTGCTCCCCTCCCGGCTGCTTCCAGCTCCTTCCTTGGCCCTTCTGCGGTGCCCCCTCTCCTGGCTTCCCTCCCCAGTGACCCCTCACACTTCCTACTAGTGAGTGAGTTCTAGTACTAGTGAGTTCTCAATCTCCTCAGTAGCAGTGACCCGTTTTAGAGCTGGGCAGAAGTCGGGGGGACTTGTGGGGGGGAGGATGTGGTTGCTGCAGCAGGTGGGTCAGGGCTCAGGGGTCTCTGTGGAATTGTCCCCTCCTGCTGCTGGAGACCACTCCTAAATTAACCACCTTCCCTGCTCCCCAAAGCAGCTGCTTCACTCAGCTCCTCAGGCTTCTAGAAACATCCCCTTTCTGCTCCAGGCTGGTGCTACCCCTATACCTGCCACCTCCTGGGAGCCAGCTCCGTTCACAGCCCCAGGGCAGAGCTCCTGCACCCTACAGGGTCAGGGCTGGTCAGACCCCATGGGGACCCTCTTCCATGCCCACTATTGACATCATGATGACAAGGAAACACCCACGGACGTTTCCTTCCAGTGGTTTTAACACCAAGTTCTGCTCCAGAGGAACAGAAGCCCTTGTGGGTGGTCCCAGCCAGGCTCTGGGGGCAGCTTGGTTTGGTGAAGCCAGGCTGGAAATGTCATTACCTCTGGGACAAACTCTGAAGGGTCTTCTTTGCCTTCTCTCTTGCAGAGAGAGCCCTGGGAGCAGCCCTCATCCGACAGCCTCAGCCAGCTGGATGGTGCCTGCCCAGATCCCCTCCAGGCACTTCCAGCCAGCACCAGCTGCCTCTCCTCACACGAGCCAGGAGCCTCTCCCCCGTTCCGGAGCTCGGGTTGGACCCCAGCCATCCCTGGAGCCCAGCCTCACCCCCTGCACCCTCTGGAAGATGTGCACTATTCCCCCAGCTACTCTGCCACCTCAGCCTACTCCTTCTCACCACTCCTGACCGTGGCAAGTGACCTCACCTCCCGGATAAGTCACCTCCCAGCAGAGCAGACCTCGGAGGCAGCTACGCTCCAGGATAACTCTGCCTGGCCCAAAGAGGATGGAAACCCTATCTGGGGGACCTATGAAGGCCGGAGAACTTACTGATGGGAGCTGAAAGGAAGGAAAAACGGACTATTAATGAAGCCAGTTAATTACTTATATGCTTTGTCCTAAAGCTGGTCCTTCACAGGACAACATGAGATGCTTTCTGCTCTGCTTAGAAATAGAAGCACCTGGGTGTGCCACGTTTAGCTACCTAGTGCTGTCCAGTGTTTTATAAGTCACTGCTCACAGTGCCCCAGTCCTAGGAGTAAAATGCACACCCTGAAATCCATCTATACTTGAGGGGAAAACACAGATTCTATTCTTTTCTTTTTGAGGAAACAGTTTGCTCTGAACCTTAAAACTCTTATCTACAGAGCAATATTGCCAGGAGAGATTTGGGGAGCAGGGCAGGGGCTGAGGAGGGGCCTCCCTGCCAGCACAGGGTCTGTGTAAGGGCAGCTGGTTACCCAGCAGCATAGATTTACATCCCTCATGCTGTGAACATGGCACTGTCTTGGGCACCACACGGCCAGGGAAGCAGGCGTGGCACGTTTGAGGGCACATCACAGCTCCTAAATTAACCACCTTCCCTGCTCCCCAAAGCAGCTGCTTCACTCAGCTCCTCAGGCTTCTAGAAACATCCCCT
>JANHGL010014092.1:9966-22763 GCA_024611195.1 Ceyx melanurus
TTGTATTTATATTTGTATCTATTTATTTTTATTTTTATTGAAAGATTGCTCAACTAAAGAGTTTGAAATGGCCAAGAACTTGTCTCCCCCTCCAAGATCCCCGAAATGCATATTTATACCAACTTGAGCAACAAAAGCATTCCCTTCAACACATAACATCTCCCTCTAAGGTAAACAACTAAAAAGCTTCCAAATTCTCATTTAAAAGCTCACTGAAATATAGCAGATAAAGCCCCCCTACCCATATCAAGACAAGGGAATAAGTGATTTTTTAGCTCTATCTGTCCATAGTGATACATCTGTATGATGACCAAACATCTGTGTATTCTTGACTCAGATCACAGTTGTCTCCAGCTGCAGGAGTCAGCAGACTGCAGCTCAATAAAACTGACAGATCTCTCCAGAGAACAATAGAGAGAATGATTAGAGGAAGCAGAGTATTTGGTACCCATCTGAAATCCCAGAATGGAAGATGCAAGGAGAATAATAGAGAAATCATGTGATTTAGTGTAACAGTAATAGAATATTACATTTAAGTAAAAAACCAAAAAATAGACTTTGTCAAAGTAAGACACATTACTGTTGTCAAAGTCAAGTCAGTTTGTTGGTAGAGATTTACAATGAATTGTGAAACTGTGACTGCAATTTCCATAGGAACAATGCCCTTGGATTCAACTGCCACCAGCAAAATGTTGACACTACAGCTACTGGAGTCCATATTTTCTGCTTTTAAACACACATTTTGCTACATATTTAGAACAAGCCACCTGCATTCAAGTCCAGGTTTTTCTTCCAAAGTGACATTGTAACTCAACTTTAAAAAAAAAAATAAAAGAAAAAGAGGTCAAGAAAAATGGATTTATTAGAGAATCATCCAATACCCCGGGTTGGAACAGAGCTCCAAAGGTCAGCTAGTCCAACCCCCATTAATTGTTAACAGCTAGGAAAGAGTTTTGACACAGGAAAGCCATTTGTAGCTTCAGTTGATTCACCATTAAAGACAAAAAAAAAAGCTACTTGGGATTAAGTCTGGTCTTGAAGGCCAGCACCTCAGGATTCAGACACACCCTGACAACTTGATAATCCCACAGACTTTGCCTCTTCTCCTCTCCAGCCTGAGCTGGGTAAGAAAGCAAACCACATTTGGTTGCTGCAGAAGCAAAACACCAGAGTTCTGGACACGAACAAAATCTGGCTGCATTTTCCTAGGCATGCTGTGTAGAAATGCAAACTGCCAGGTGCTTTCACCTCTTTTCCTCAAGCTGTTTCTTCTCTTCTGAGCTGCTTGGAGCTACTTCCAGAGCTGCCTGCCAAAAGCTGTGCAGTGAGCCGTGGCAGTTCCACTGCACAAGAATTACAGGCTGCCACAACAAGCAGATTACCAGCAGCAGTGGCATTTGCCCCTCTTGCTTCCAGCTACACCAGGAATACTAAAAGCAGCACTCCAGAAGTCATGTTCTGATATTCTCCCTTAGACCTTGACATAAATGTCACTTCAATCTGGGTATTCCTGAAACCAGATTAGCTGCCCACCACAAGTTAGAGACACAATTTACCTTTTCCTCTCTACCTTCAAGTACAGGAAGAAAAGGGCTGCCAAAATCTGCTTTCGATCTTCTTAATAAACTAGAATTGGTGCCCTTTTCCAGTCAATTTGTAATGATTTGTACTCCTATATAAAACTTTATTTTTTTCCCCCCAGCAGAAAACTGTCTTCAGTTCCTCAGCAGCACTGTTCAAAAATAAAAAGCCACAAAACCCCACAGCTCCAGTAGGTAGGAGGATGAAAAATTATTGTCCCTTTGTGTAAACACAAGAGAGGTAAAGCCTCCCCCAGGACTAACACCTTCAGTATTGCTAGAGACTACCTCCTACAAATCAGCAGCTACTAACAGTGCCACTGAAGAACATTTCCTGGCAAAGCTTCCTTCAATCAGCAATTCGGTTTTAAACTTATTTTCTTCTTTGCTTTTCAACAAGAACTGCACAGAAAGGTTGAACACTTTCACACACGATTCTCCAATCTTTGGCATCTAACCTGCAATAAAAAGCCTTCATGAAACCTGGAGGCCAATTTCAAACCTTCTGGCAGGAGTGCAGTTGGGAAGGACCACAGTCTCCCTCCCCTCCTGGCTGGATGCAAAGACACTGTGAGTGGTGAGCTGAGGGAAAACACAGCTAATGCCAACCATAATCAGCACTGGGACAAAAAATACATACATAGTTCTGTAAAAGGATAAGTTCAGTAACTGGGCTGACTTGGGAGAGCCACTGTTAGACCCTAACTACAAGGCTGCAGGCCCATGGGGGTCAAACGTGCAAACCACCACAGTAGAGACTTTTCCAGGGCATTACATCTTCTGAACACTACCTCATTTGCTCAGTAACAGGGACAAGAGTGACCAAAACCTGAATGTGCTGCTCCAAGAGCATATCTGGAAGTAAAAACCTGCTGCAGTGAAGGGAAGGTCCTGCCCCTTGACTCAAAACCACAATGACTCATCCCCACTCTGCCAACAGGAAACTTCATTTTTAGCTACATTTTAAGTAATATTTTCTGTCCTCAAGTGAAGCTGTCACCTTGGAGAAATCCCAGATGCTAAGCAAGACATTCTCCCTCAAATCTCCAAACAAAGTCTACATAAAGAGACCTCATTGCTCCAATTAGAAAACCCCAAACCAGTTTGGGTACTCAAACCAGCACATCACAGTGACACAGCTCCCTCACCACCATCTAACAGAGATTTCCTAGATTCCTCAGCACTAGAGATGTGCAGAACTACTTTATTGTGCAGTACTTGAAGCATGCTGCAAAATTTAACACTTTTTGAGTGGTTTGCACTTATATATACAGACAAAAATGTGTTTTCTTCTGAGTGCACTTCTCACACAGTCAATCCACACTTCCACAACAGGCAGCACAGGATCATTTCAGTGAATAAAAGTCAAGTCACGTATCCTGTTCTAAGCAGCCTCACCCAGCCTAACACTTCTTGCCTGTGCTCTGATCCACTGGAATTCAAAAGATTTTAAGTAGTTTACACAGAGCATTTGTTGCCAAACACAACCTAAATATAAACCAAAATACTGAAGTCAATACACACGCTGCACATTATCTTAGACACACTGTTCCTGACACGCTACCTGACAATTAAAAATCCAAATATCTGATATTGAAGTGTTCATGAGCTCTGTGGAGCAGGCTGCAATTTCAACGGTGTCCTAAAGAAAGTTAAACATGCCTGTTACCCAGTACCAGCTATTCCCTAGATAGAGGGAAGTCCTTTGCCAGGATCTCACTTTTGGGTGTTTCCTCTGACTAATAAACCAGGACCCTCCCAGAACTTCAATATTAAAACCAGAAACCACATTTACACAGCCAGCACCCCTGAGGGGAGCCACTGAGAGAGAAAACACACGCAGCACATGCTTAGAGATAAGGGGCTATCAGGCAGAGGAATTCTGGATTACGCCTTCCTTTATCTCTGTGCACACACGGCCACACTCCATCCAACGCTGCTGCCAAATCCCTGAGGAGCTAAACATTCACCTGAAAATAAAATAACAAACCACAAAACCCTTGTGTTCAGATAAAAACCCCATCAAATTAAGCTCAGAGCTGCACTTTGACTCTGATGCTGGGAAGCAGTAGCCAGCCCACACATTTATCCTTTCTGATGGCTTTTCCCACTGAGGAAACCCAGCTTCTGAGGCCTTCCAACTTCAGAGTTGTCCTCTCCTAAGTCCTGCCAGTGCCCCATGGAGTGCTGGCAGTGAAATGCTCTGCAGAGGACGAATAACGAGGGGTGAGCAGCGTGCAGGGTCCACAGCCCTGAGGTTGACACAGCTCTTAAGTGTTCCCAACAAAGAGGGCACAGCCAAGAGCAATCTATGTATAGCACCAGTAATCCCCACATGTCCTGTCTTACCAATTGAAAGGAAAAAGCTGGTTAAGTCACAGCTCCTGATTAAAGAACAGTGACCTTTCCAATGACTTTCCAAGGGTATTTCACTCTTCTCACCCACGGGGTAGGCTACCTGCAAACACCCAAGAGCACAAGGGTAAAGTTTCAGGATGTTGCTCTAGTTGGAAGTGTCAAAGTTATCATTCTTTTCGCAGATACTACAGTTGAATACAGAAGGGATTCTAACCCTGTGCTATCAGATTTGGTTTCAAGCACAGACAAGACTCTCACTGTGCCCTCTAAGGGACAGTGGGGCAGCCCTTTGGGCACTCATGCGCCCACTCCACACTCCCAGGCTCTGCTTCCAGGCTTGGAAACCAAGAACCCTCACAACTTTCTTATTTTAACCCCTAATATTGGGCCTTACATTGGCCAAAGATCTCACTTAAGCCTCTGTGTGCAGCTGCCATTGGGCTATTTTGAAGCTTGTCTCTATTTTACCCTTCTGGTTCCTGCATTTCTGCCACAACAGGGGAATGGACCAGCTTGTTTCACTCCTTCCTGAAGTGTTCAGAGGTTTCTGAAAGATTTAATCCAAATGATTATCCTCCCATCCTAGTTTTAACCCCCCATCTCTCATATGGGCAGGTTTGCACTTTGAGCCAACCACACAGCCTGAATTCAACCAGCATGCAGCTGTTCTCTGGGGTGTCAGAAAGGTGGGGACAGTCTTTTGAGCAGGGACTGTTGCACCAGGACAAGAAAAAGAGGGCAGATTTATCCTGGAGAAGAGGAAGAATATTTTTTACATTGAAGGTGGTGAGACCCTGGCCCAGGTTGCCCAGAGAGGTGGTTGATGCCTCATCCCTGGAACCATTCCAGGTGTGACTGGATGGGGCTCTGAGCAACCTGTTCTAGTGGAGATGTCCCTGCTCCCTGCAGGAGGGTTGGACTAACTGAGCTTTAAGAGGTCCCTTCCCACCCAAACCAGTCTGTGATTCAATTTTCACCCATGCAGCACCCAGAGTCTCCTCATCTCCTGCTGGGAACTGCTCATCCACACCCTGTCTAGGATCACCAAGTCCTGCAACACGAGCATTCAAAGGTGCTGCAGAAGCCAGACAGTGGCATGACTTGAGACTTTCTCTAGCCTAAGGGACCAGCAGGGTGGATTCGTTTAGGATGGACTCACATCCATGGCCCTTCTGCAGGGGAAGGATGCTACACTGTGCTCACCCACACAGACAACACAGCCCCCAGGCACTGGGCTAAAATTAGCTGCACAGCTTGTACCCTCTGGTTCTCTTTAGCCATACATACTGCTAATAGATGGGTGGGATGGAGGAGGTCAAGGATTTTTCATTACTGTATAAAATTAGGGGTTAATAGAATTTGATTTCCTATTCCCTCGCTTGAAAGAGTTTTATTTTAATATGGATGTTCCCTTGTAAGGTCCTTTCCAGGCCTCAGTATAATCACAGCTGTCAAGGGACTGAGTTATTAAAACAACAAGGATAAAAATCATTTATTGGTTTTTGGAGGCACTAGCTTAGAAACAACTGTCAGAGGTAATTTACACAAGAAATCCAGATCCCAAATCCTGTTTACAATAGGAAGACACACCTGTCAAATTTGTTTTGCCAAGATATATTTTAAAGATTAAGCTGTATCTTTTTCCTTCCTTACAGGTTAGCCAACAACCAGACACGAGCCATGCTGAGGTCTGATGAGGTAAAAATACTGGCACCAAGGGATTAAGAAAACCAGCTCCAATTTTTAAGCTTACTTTTTCACAACTGCTGTTACTTACACCACCCAGGAGATATTTACTGTTTCCAGGCTCATATCTCTGAGTGTGGGCATCCCTATTCTCCCATGAGTCCCTGTGCCTTACCACCTCAGCAAGGACATTAATGAGTTTCCTCCTCAAGCAGATTGAGTACAACACCAGTAGCAACAAGTAGTGAATCACCATCAAACCCACCTATCTGATGAAGCCAACGACTGGATTTGATGATCTTAAAGGTCTCTTTCAACCAAAATGATTCTGGGAATGAAGAATCTACACCACAAAGTGCCCAGCACTGAGCAAGCCATTTTGATGGATAGATGGTTTCAGCTCTGACATTCAGTAAGAGGCAGTGGCAGAGAAGACACAGAGAAGATCATAATCAACACTACGTGTACAGCAAAGCTCTCCTCCTTTACAGAGCCACCTACTCACTGTTTTATGGCACCACAAACGGGCAGTTTGGCTTGCAGTCCATCATCCCAGGAGCTTGTTTTGACATTTGTTTAAGTATCAGACTGCCAGAGAATCAACACAAGTCTCAGAGTAAAGCTACTTTAAATGATTCCTCCAGTAATCTTAATTTTCAAGAGTAAACCCAAATTAGCCCATAAGCATGGAAAGTACTGTTACGCTTCAGAGCAGGTCCCTCTGAGAGGCCTCAGGAGGAGGGAAGGAGGCCCAATTCTTTCACTTTTATGTTCCTATTCATTTTATTTTCCAAACTGAAGGGGCAGCAGGAACTTTCCTGCTGGTCCCAAGCTGCCAGGAGAACACCCTGCACTCCACAAACACTAGTAAAGCCACGTGCAAGGAAAAGAATCCGTCATGCAGCCCACGAGCCAGGAGAGAGGGAACAGAAATGAAGTATAATTTGAATGAAGGTGGAGGCAGAGCAAGTGGGAAGATCACTATGCCTGGAGAGTTTTAAATACTAACAAGGAAAGAAATGAGATACTCTTCAGAGGCTGCTGCTTCACTGCCAATTCCCAACCACATATGATTAAGACCTAATGCTACTAGGAAACGAGCTTTGTATTTCAAAAATCACATTGTTTTGGTGCTAAGAATGTTTAGACAATGCAAGGATAAAATAATGCCTTCCAGTGAGTATTATGAAAGCCATCTGTCTCAACAGAACCACCAAACCAGATGTGAGCTGTGCTGTGCCCAGAGCCCACTTCAAAAGCCCACTCCTAAAAATCCCTGCTGCTTCTCACAAAGCAAACTAGATGTGCTGGCCAGGAAACAACCAATAACTGTATTGCTCCAAATTTGTACCAGTTTCTGGAGGTGTTCTAGCTCACCAGCCTAGTTCCCCCTGTGCTTTGTGTTCTGCTCACTAAGCATTGAATTGCTGACCAGAAGAGGCAAGTGAAATGCTAAGTGTGTCCTTGATAACACTGTGGGCATTATGCTAGAAATATTCATGCACTTCTGAGAGATGATGCTGGCTTTTCATCATGTGCTCTGATAAAAATAAAAGCCTGCAGCATAATAAAACTCCTAAGTTAAAAAAAAATAAAGAAAAAAATAAAAAGGGCTAAAAAAAAAAGAAAAGAGAAGAAAAAGCTTTTAACTGGGAAGAAGAAAATTCAAACCAGGCAACTGGAGGAAACTCAAAGAAAGTTCAGAAGTCTCCCAGTGTTTTTAAGGGCACTTGGTTCTTCCCACCACAACATCACTCATCCCCTTCCCCTTCAATCCTCAAGCAAGAGGTTGCAGCCTCACCGGGGCACAATTTTATGCTTAAATTCCAGTGACCACAACAGAGCAAGTGCAAATCTGTCCAGGCTGTTGAGCAAGCAGCTTTGACCTGCAGCTGTTCAGCCTATGCAGGCACCTGCTTTATCAACACCACCTCATGCCTGGTTTAAGAATCCAAATTTCATTATCTTTGTGTGCACGTCACATTATGCTTTTTTCAACTCAAACTACAGAGCCAGAAGACTTCAGAACAATCTTCAAAAGAAGGCTCAAAAGCATCTTCAAGCTCTCTCAGCCTGACAGCCCCACAGATTTAACTGGTTGACAGATGGGAAAAGAAGGAACACAGGACAGCTGAAGTTTTATCTACAAGATTTAGTATAGCTAAAACACATATTGCAGGAAATAAATACAAAAATATAGTTAATAGAGGATTTTGTAAGAGACACTTCCCCCACCTTTTTTTTTACCCCCCATATAAATGAAACAAACCATACTCAGAACCAGAGCAGAAGAGCCAACTTGTAGCTCAGCACTACTCTTTAGACCTGAAAGCAAAGACTTTCTCCCCGCTGCCTCATCCTACAGTCCATAGAAGCTTTGAAAAAAAAGAAGATAAAAAGGATCACCACCGCTCATAACTCTTTGAACTGGTTCATTCATGGTGCCAAGAGCTCACGGCAGCCCTGAAGAAGCCTCACCCACAGCTCAGTGATAGAGATGCCTAGTTAAGTTGGCAAACCAGATGCAAGTTTGGGCAGCCCACATCTCTGCAGTTATCAAGAAGGATTCTGGGGCTCAGCAAAGTTATGGTAAGAACCTCAACAACCTGAGAACGTCCTCCCCACCAGTCATAACACCCCTAACAGGACTTGTTAACTGAAGGTCTCAAACAGGTCTACCAACCCCTCCCCAAAGTTAAGCTCTTCAGCTTTTTACATTTCCTTGGGCAGCATTTTCCCTCTCAGCTGATGACTTGAAGCAAGACAACCTCATTCTGACCACCCTCATTGCCTTCTGCAGAGAGGAACTGTGAGCTGCTGATGATGGAAAAGGAAAGGTGGAAACTGTGCTTCCAGAGCATCCCCTTTCCACAACATCCCACAATCCTCTCCTGGGGCTCCTGTACAATCACTTTGAAAAGCTACAGAATCCAGCCACAAGTACAGTTAATTCTGTACAGACTCCTCTCCTGCCTGGAGATCAAAGGTACTTTAAAAGCCTCTGAACTCTTGTAAATTAAGTGGTCAAATACCCTTGGTGGTAGCAATGTCTAGGACTGTTTGACCCAGAGCCATTTGCAGAGGTGGAACGTGGATTTTCTGATCTCCAGGTTTCCTATCAGGCACACAACTTGTGATTAACATACCTGGCTGGGAATGTCAGATACTAAATACTACAGACAGCTATATAACATATACATTTAATATTGCACACATGCAGTTCACCTGCAGTTGCAAATATGAGGGAAAGCTGTGGAAGCAAACTGTGCTTGCTAAGGAGGGGATGCAGCCTTCAATTGACTTTAAATGAAGTTCAGGATTAGAACATGCTCATGTTTGGTCCCAGGCAGCACATCCCAGTCTGCTGGTCATGCCTGAAAGGTCAAGGCTTGCTGGCTCTGACAGACTGTACTGCCTCCTGAAAAGCACCACGTGTGCTCAGGTTATTCCAAATAAGGCTCAGAATGAAAACTAAGACTTCCAAACATTGTATTTCATCCATCTCAACAAAATCTGTTTATTAGCAGAATGGTTTTGTTTGGTTCTTCTTAAAAATATTTATATTTCTTTCAGTGAATACAGCAACTAAGCTGACAGTAGGACAAACCAACACATTAACCATCATAAGCATAAAAGCCTGACCAAGCATTTCTGCCATTCCACTCAAGGAACTAGTCAGATCACACCTATGTCAGCAATCCAGCAGGCAATTAACACTTAAAAGAAGAGTTGGTCCAAAGTGCTGCTGTTATCAACCACTGTTTATACTCCCACTCTTAAAATGACCTAAATTAGCTCAGTCATTTTTGATTTATCAGCAACCATGAACACACAGCTCCCTGACCACTGAACACCAAGGACATTACAGCATCAGTTGCAAATAATTTAGCCTCTGTGTTTATTCTCAGGCCCAGCAAAATGCAGCTAATCTATGGCAAAACCGGCTGCTGTAAGTTGCACTGAAACATCAGAAACACAAGCACTGACATTGAGGGCTGTTGTTCCCATCCCCTTCATGTTTTCATAACCTGGCTATTTTCAGGGCCCTCTGTTATCTGTGTTTCCCCAGAAAGAGCCTCCAGTTTCAGACCCAGCTGCAGAAATTCATTAGAAATCTGTGAATGCCGATTTGTTTGCTGTTTGCTGCCTCCTTCCATTGCTTTTTTTTTTTTTTGTGAGGCTTGCTCTGTGAAAGAACAAAAGAACAGAGCAAGATGGAGAAGGAGAAGGGAGGAGGGAGGGCAAGCAGATTAAGCAAGCTGGTGTAACACAATGTTGTAACTTAAGATCCTGTAAACAGAAAATTCCTTAGGAAAAACAGAAGTGGAAGGTTAAAGTCATTGAGTTTCTAACAGCCAGCAGCACCACAAAACCAAGCACCCAGATTGAACGGTGCCTCTGAGGGAGCATCCACCACCAAAGCTTCCATCCTAAAGGACCTGACAGCTACCAAGAGATGGGAGAAACTCCACTTTACATCAGCTGAGCAGCTCCCCTATTGCTTGGGCTGTACAGAAGATCCTGCCTGTCACTAATAAACAGGCAGGGACTGGAGCAGAGGTGCTGTCACAACCTACCCTGAGCTTTGCTGGCCGCTCTCCGCGGCTTCTCACAACTTCACAATCCAGTCAAACGAGATCAAGTTTTGTAATTTAACTCTGCCCAATGAAACCACCAGCTCTAGATACAGTGATCTCCGTGGACTGGGGCAAGCCCCAGCATGATGAAATCCCCAGGCACAGGACAGGACAGCAGCAGTGCTCACCAAACACGGCCGGAGAGAACCTGGAGACCCTGCAGCCCGCGCTCCTGGTGCGTTTAAGGGAGGCTCCACCAAGGGCAGTTCAGAACAGCTCTTGACAGTGACTAAAAAAGGACTCTGAGGAGAACAGCTGCCTTAAGTGGGCACCAAAGATTAGATGTCCAGAGTCGCAGTGCAGATTCCACCTCCTCCTTTCCTCTGATGACTTCATATGCCTGTGTATTTGCACGATGCATGTAGTTAACGTACCCAGAGCAGCAACATCGCTGCATGGCAAAGCAATACCCAGATTCCCGAGTCCCACTGAAAGGAAACCCATTTTGCAATTTTTTGGTTTTCTGAATCTTATTTTGCCCAACAGCTCACCTACCACAGCGAGGGAAGCAGCAGCCCCACCACCACCATCCTGCAGGAAAGCAAGTCCCTGAATAGCCTCATGTACACGAGACAAGAGGAGCCGCTGCTGCGCTGCGGGATGGAAGGGATGCTCTGTCAAAAGAGATGGAACCAAGACATGGAACCATCCAGCAAAGTAATAGTGCTCCAGGTCCCTGACCCTGCAAGCCACAGAAGAGGTCATCATTCCAGGGGGATGGTCCATCTCACCCACCTCTGCACCCGCTGCAACTGGGAGGAGGTACATTGGGTCTAACATGTCCTCATAGGCAGCATCAAACTGTCCTGTCAGAAGAGATGTGGATCCCTGTGTGGATCTCCTGCCTGATGGTTTCAGCAGATGTTCTCACACTCTGTTCTTCTTTAAAGACAAAAAAACAGATGAAGTCTCATTCCAAATGACCCTCGTAAGCATCACACAAAGTGATTAATGCAATACAACATCCTCTTTCACCCACCTCCTCCAAGCTGAAAAATCACAGTCTGTTTTGTCATTACTCAGACAGAAGCCTTTTCATTCCCTCAATTACCTCCTTGCACTTTTCTCTACCTTTTACTTCTGATTTATCTATCATTCTTTTCAGGTGGATGGACTAGAATTACTATAGTGGAACATAACATCTAAAATCAGATGCCAAGAAAAGAAGCAGGAAGGACAGCAAATGAGAAGATTCTGAGAGTATTTTCTTAGTATCCTACTGACTTAACATGGGAAGGGGAAGGATTGAATCATATACATGACCTCCTTCAGTCCAGAGCCTGGCACATACAGCCACACCGAGTGGCACACCCACAGAGCTAACTGCTTGTAAAGTTCTTATGCAAAACTTGCCCCTCAAGAGGCTTTACCTACATCATTAAAGCAGTGAAATGAAATCCCACTGCACTTAGAGTGCTGGCATTTGTGGACCAGGAGTGGTAGGAAGGAGCTGTGCCACGGCAAGGCCCCCACTTCAAGCTTTCCTGCTCCACAAGCAGTACACAACTGTTCAATCTGTGAAGACAGAGCTCCCAGTGAGCAGACCCAGCTTCAACTTCATGTAAAAGACCTTTCTTGCTTGCTTCCTGCTGAAAAGCAAGGGGTGGTAAATAATAGTTCAAGGAAACAAAAAACAGAAGGGACAACACCCAAGAGGACCCCCACACCTGACTGACAGTGACTTCCAAGTCAACTGAGCCTCCAAGTAGCTCGTTTCCTGGGGATACGTGGGACACACCCATTGAGAGATGCACACTGAACACCCACCAACTGCACTAGCAAAGCTCCCCCAGCTTTAAAGCACAGACAACATCTCTATTTCAGCTCACTAACAAAGCTCTGGAAGCTGCTTTATAAAGACCACGAAGACTTAAAGCCTTTGATACTGCTTTTCCTATCTGCAGGCTCAGAGGGCCAGCTCACTTTACAAAGCTGTTTATGCAAGAAACAGCCTGAAAAGAGCTCCTCCAGAGCTCAAATCCCCAAGATCTGAGCAAAAGCCCGCCTTCCAGTTGATTAGAAAACCAACACTTTAGGCTGATAGAAGTCCCTGGGAAATGCACCGGTAATCCTGCACCGAAGGCCAGAACATCCTCCCCTGGGGCTGACTCAAAGTTCCCAGCGTACGAGTATTTATTAATATCGAGAGTTACTGCGCAGAGAAGCGGCAGAGATTAGGATAAGGCACTGCCTCAGCAGGGTGGCTGGAGCATCAAGAGTCTTGCCAGCTTCTGGAAACAGAAAAACGCAAACACCGGGCTAAGCAGAAGCAGGAGGCAGGGTTCAGGGTACCGCAGAACTGCAGCCGGAGACTCAGCCAGCTTCAAAACTCCACAAATCCCCCCTCACCAGACACTCCCGCAGACTGGGGCATCCTCCGCACGGGCAGCCGCACATCCTCGGGGCTTGCAGAGGCAGCGGGCAGCGCTCCCCCGGCTGCCTGAGAAGCCGAATCCCTCTCCGGTTCGCCTCCGGCGGGGCAGCCCGGCGGCCGAGGCTCCCTCCCGGGGTCAGGCGACAGCGGGGCCGGCGCCGC